>PISX010022046.1:0-32474 GCA_004024625.1 Mellivora capensis
GTAACCTACCTATTAATCAGTCACTCAATTTCCACCCCCTCCCCGTGTTTAATCCATTTCCTTGAGTCACCAATAACATGATTTAATTTTACCCTGTCTCTTTTTTCTGCTTGACGGGCTCACCAGCATGTTGGCAGTGACTTATTTGTGCCAGGTCATTTTCATTTTGTTCCATTGAAAGGTCATCTTCCTTCATATTTTCATTCTATCAAAAAAGTAGCATTAGTTGAATTACATGAACATTTGCAATATCATTAACAAAGTCACAGTTGGGCCACCCACCACAGGATTATAAACCCCATGATCCAAGGCATAATTATATGAACGAGCAGAAGAGTATTGGGATCCACTGCAGCATGTCCTATGAAAATCTGGATTTCTAGAATAAATTAGAAGCCACTGTTATTACTATTATTTAGTCCTTGTTTTATAAGACTATTCACAGCTTTTAAATACCACCCCCCCCACACATACACATACAGCTTTTATGTGATTCACTTATGAAAAGTTGATACACGCATTTGTAGATGTTTGAAACCTTGAACAACTCGAATCTAGCCTTGTTCCAGGCTGAGAGAGATCAGTGGACTGAATGCTTCTTTCTACTTTTTAGCTATGTGATTTAATTTTTTAAAGTCTTGATCCTGTTTTTGCGCTTGTAAAATGGCATAATAATAGAAGATACATTGCTGTGAGAATTAACACATAGTGATTGGCATCTTGTAGGTACCTTGTATGTCCTAGTTCCCCCCCTGCCCATGGATTGCTGTAGTCAGTCAGTCCTGCAGGATCTATCACAGAATTCATGGTTTATGTTTATTTCCATAGGCATTTTTCCTGATATTGAGCAGGACTAGGTCACACACACACAGAGTCCTAGGAAAAACTTGAAGAAGGTAATATTGATGAATTTCCTTCAAGTCCTAGGAAAAACTTGAAGAGGTAATACTGAGTCTGCCCCTGGTCCTCTGGCAGCCCCTTTCTTAGTTGTCCTCTCTGCCTGTCCCTGGGCATACACCCCATTCTCATAAGACACTGTCTTTCATAGTGGTTCCAGTACCCACAAAAACACTTCTGAGTGGCAATGAGTTAGCTTGGAACTCCACTCTTTGGGTTACTTATATTCTAATAGTTCGTTCTTGGGATTCCAATAAGCCCTTATGTCAAAAACTGCTGGTTGTTCCCCAAGATCCACTTTCCTTTCTTCCTGTAGTAATAAAATATTTATTGTGGCACACGGCCACCCAGATGGAGATGACATTTCCAAGCCTCTTTTGCAGGTAGGTGTAGCTATGTGACTAAGTTCTGGCCAAAGTGAAAATGCCATGTGGCAGCTTCTGGGAATTTCCCTGAAGTGGCAGGTTCTCTCCCCCATTGTCCATCCTGCTGCTTAGGACAAGAATGTGACAGCTGGAGCTCCATCTCGGGCCAGGTGTTGATCTTGGGTATGGAGGCTGTATTTGTTGGAACTCCAGGATAGAAGTAGCATGGGTCCCTGAGGACTCCATGGAACAGAGTCATCATGCTGGTTCTGTACTTCCTACCCCTGGATCTTAATATGAAGGAGAGAGAAAGAAATTCCCATCTCCTTTAATCCTCTGCTATTTTGTGTTTAATCATGACCAATGGCCAAATATAATTTTAACTAATACAGTACCCAAGATTCTAAAGACAGACTATTGATCTTTATGACGGGCAGTGGAGAAGAAAATCTGGGGCAGGGATATTAGGAAGAGTGGGTGAGAAGAAAGTTGTCTCATCAAGTATCGTTAAATGGCTTCCCATTCTGCCTGTGGGTAGAATTAGCTCCTGTCTGTTCTGGGTAAGTGTGCATATTAGTGTATTTCCATGTAAACATCCCACAACCCTAGGACTGGAAAAGACCTAGGAAGTGACATGGGGCACTCCTGTTCTTTAATACAGAAACACAAGATCATCATCCCCAGATTAAGAGACTCTTACTTGAAGAAAATCTGTAGGAAAGCATATACTCTATGAGGGAAGTTGAATCTTGGCCATTTCTATTTGGCCAGAATTTGGGTTTTTGACAGTGACAGTTTTTGGGTTTTTGATCGTGACAGTTTTTGCCATAAGAGCTTATTGGAATCCCAAGAGCGAACTATTAGAATATAAGTAACCCAAAGAGTGGGGTTCCAAGCTAACTCATTGCCACTCAGTAGTGTTTTTGTGGGTACTGGAACCACTATGAAAGACTCCTGAAGACCCTTGCCTCCTAGGCCTCTGGTACCCTTACACTGCAGTTCAGCCTTGCCCGCTGTGGCTACAAAGAGTAGGCTCAGAACCACAGCTTTTCTCTGATAGGATCGTGACTTTTCCAGCTGCTTCTAAATTTACCCAGAATTACATAGGGAGGAACAGAGAGTGACATCAAGTTATGGTGAAAGACACTATGAAGGTACAACTGAGCAAGGCATAAAAGCACTGCTGGACCCGTAGGCTGCTGGGAAGAAAGGAAGGGGGCATAACTGGGTAGGGTGAGTAGAGGAAGAGAGCCCAGCCCCCTCCGGAAAAAGAGAACCAGCCGCAGCCCACAGAAGTCGACTGCTTAGGAAACACCCAAAGCACATGAGTGTATTCCCCTAAGAGGACTAGACACGGTGCAGGTAAGCAGCAGGGTTGACCAGAAGCCAGAATGTCAACACCATCTGCGTTTGTTCCTTCTTCCTAGGTAGGTAAATCCTTTGACATTTACTCTACCTGGTGGCTGGGTCTTTGCCAGCATTATCTTGAGCAGTATTTTGATAGTTCTGAGATCTCCACTGATTGCAAATTTAATTCTTCTGGGAAACTGGCAGGGGCAGTGGAGTGGGAGGTGGGGGGAGGGTGGTGGGTGGAATAACCGAGGGAAAATACGTCTATAATATATTTCCCACCTCCTAAATGTCCCCACAGCATATTTGTGTATAACCACAGAATAAAAAGACTAGAAGGATACATACCAAATGTTAACAATATTATTGTTTTATTTGGGTGGTAAAATAATGGCTGATTTTTATTTTCTTCCTTGAGCTTTTCCACATTTCCCAAATTTTCTGTGATAATACATGTCATTATTGTCAACAGAAAATGTTTGTTTTACATGTTCCATTGAATTGGATGAGGGAAACCAGAAAGGAATGTTCTCTGTTTCCCTAAACTTCTTGCACATTGGAATGATTGTATACAACATTTTTTGTGTACTTTTGTGTGCACTTTTGTGAGGGTATACTATGTCCTCATTCTATCTGTGGAAATACAGGGGACCAGTAAAGCTGTTGGGGAAGAACCAGCTGTCCCTTGCCCTCTCCTCCCTGTGGCCAATGAGAAGACACAAAAGAAGAGGCACAGGATATAGTGTTTCCTGTCACTGCAACACTCCATAACGTTAAAGAACAGTGACCAATTTAAACCATATCTTTAGAAATATGATGGTCAACAGTAGTACTTAATGTCTATACATTTTAATAAACAGGTGTTTCTTGGGGAATGGCACATATGAGTAACTTAATAAAATACAAATTTGGGAGGTTTGGGAGGATCCACACAGGGCTGGCTGGTCTATTCCTTCTGATTAGGACTATGGAAGTTTTTTCAAAAGGATATTAAAAAAAATAGTCCTTTTAGACCATAATTCTCTCTTTCTAGTTATAAATTATTTTCAATTTTTTTTATCCCCCAGACCCAGATCTTTAAGTGAATCTGGGAAAAGAATTGTGTATAAAGAAAAGAGTAGCCTGCCTTACATGCCAATGGTAAATAAAGGGCCAATTCAAACTGTGATAGAAACATTATAAACATTATTGACCTTCAGACAAATATGTTCGATGTTAAAATGTGAGGAAGCAGGTTCTCTCATTATTTGCTTGTTAGGGGAAAAAGGGCATACCACTTCAGTAGGATCTATGGAAAATTTTCATGTATATATCAGTGACCCAGAAAATCTACTTCTAAATATCTACTCTAAAGAAACATACATGTGCACAAGGAAGCATGTACAAGGAAGTTCAGTAGGAATGGTTTCTAATGAGGTAAAAAAAATGGCAACAAGTATCCAGAGAGGTGTCTGTGTGAGCTGTTGTATATGATAAAGTATAACACAGGCATTAAAAAGAACAACAGATTGACTTATTTCACTAAGCATGACACCCTCTAGTTCCATCCACGTCGACAGATCTGTACGATATATTGTTGGGTGAAAAAAGCAAGTTAACGAAGATATCCACAGAGTATGACAGATAATTTACATAGAAAACTAAAACACAGGGGCACCTGAGTGGCTCAGTGGGTTAAAGCCTCTGCTTTCAGCTCGGGTCATGATCCCAGGGTTCTGGGATCGAGCCCCGCATCGGGCTGTCTGCTCAGCGGGGAGCCTGCTTCTTCCTCTCTCTCTATCTGCCTGCCTCTCTGCCTACTTGTGATCTCTGCCTGTCAAATAAATAAATAAAATCTTTTTTAAAAAAAGAGAGAAAACTAAAACACAATATTATAACATACACATATATATATATGGTGTGTGTATATATATATATTTTATGAGGACATATGTTTGAATGTAAATGTATTGAAAAAGCTGAAGCAATAACAGTGTTTACCTCTGAGGAAATGGAATGGGGACCAGATTAGAATTCCCATTAGTTAAAGCATTAAATTTTCAGTGATGTTTTTATTTTTCACAAGAAGATGTTTATGTATTATTTCTGTAGCTTAAAATTAATTTCTAACAACTTCTTAAGGTGAAACATGGTCACTTTACGGTGCAAAAACCTAGCAAACACCACTAACTTAACCACATATCAAGCTTAACATCCCTGGTAATATACCAGGTTAATAACATCTGGCCCAGATATGGTGTGATAAGAAGGGCACTTCATCTCTGGGGTGTCCTTCCTCCAAACCTCTAACCCTAGTGTAACCACGAGAAAAATAACAGACAAATTTAAGTGAAGGAATGTTCTACAGGTTTCCTGAAGAGTACTCCCAAAGACTGTCAAGGAAAGCCTGAGAAGCTGGCACAGACCTGACAAGCATGAAACATGACAACATGACAAGCAAAGGCACTGTGGTTACCCTGGAGCACAAAGAAGACAGTAATGGAAAAACCAGTGACTTCCAAATACAGTCTAGTTTAGATATCAGTAATGTACCAGTGCTCGTTCCTTGGGTGTGACAAAGTAGTATGTCAATAATAGGAGAAACCTGACAGAGGATTCCTGGGAACTCTTTGTACTATCTTTGTAACTTTTCTGTAAATCTAAAACTGCTCTGAAATAAAACATTTATTTTCTAAACAACAACAACAACAACAACAACAACAACAAACTTCCTAAAGAAAGACTATTGGTGAATAGTATTCACTGAAAACGAATCCAAAACTGTCCCGAAGTCATGCTATATTCTTTCTGAGCTGTCAAAATGGGCAATCCTATGAGGTTTGCTTTCCTTCATGCCGAAGTAAGAAAGTTATTTTTCATGGGGTATGGATAGTCCCTTGCCAACTTCAGAATCAGAATGCTGACCAGCGTATAGATGCTAAAATTCGTACTTGACTGCTACATGCGTGCAAAATAATCACAGAGCTTTACAATTCATACCCACATTCCTGGGACTCCTCCCATCTGCCACCTTTAACTTCATCCTAATCTCCTCTGACCGGTATCCAATATTCAGAATGGCATTCAGATACTGTATAAAGTGCCTCTTGACCAGAGCAGAAATACGTAAGGAGTTCACAAAGTAACGCCCACAGGAAAATGGGAGGGAAAGTAGAAAACCATTGATCGTTGCCTCAGAATTTTCTTTCGCCAACGCTGTGCTATTTTCTGTTTCCCCACTGGGAAAGCTCTTCTCTAGCATGGCTGACTCCTTTTCATTTATCAAATGTCAGCTCAGATGTTCCCAACTCAGAGAGCTTGGTTCATCTATCAGGGGATGCTCCTCTCTACCCCAGTGCACCCTCTTCCTGTGGTTTTCCTCATGGCACCCACAGGTTAGAGATGAGATTAACTCTTTCATTCACCTGTTTATTGCATGTTTCATTCCCTGAGCAGCACAGTTCCTGGCACAAAGGCAGTATCCATGTAATAATTAATAATTATAATAATTACAGTATCCATGTAATAATCACTGAATGAATGAATGAATGAACAAATTAATGAACAGGAAACTTGCATGACACTAACATGTAGGGTAATTTGTGTGTGTTATGTCTCCCTTCAGGATCCACCTCTGAAATCTATAGGTGTTCTCAGTCTCTAGGGTCCATTTACCATAAATCAACTTGAAAATAGGTGTTCACATTTTTCTTCTTTTGGTCAATTCCAAGAACAACATTTACAAGTCAGTAAATAGCCCAAGGAAGTGGTTTTCTTTCTTTTCTTTTCTTTTTTCTTTTTTCCTCCAATTTAACACTGGGCAACTGCATTCAAAATAGACTGGTGAAAACAGAGACTGCATTTCATCATACCCTGACTTTCCACCTCATGTGCAAATGGAGGGAAGCAGGAACAGAGGATGGCAGGAAATGTTAGTTCTCTCCACTGTGTGGCTGGGCTCCTTCCTCGTGCTGTGGCTTTTAGTATTTTCCACCTTTCAAAAAACAAAAAACTGAGCCATCATCTCCTGCTCTTGCCCTGCACTTTCTGCTTTTCTTGGATAACCTCCTTCATCCCCTAAGTCTCCATGGGCACTGCTATAATTCTGGCCTGCTGGTACAGCCAGACCCTGGACCATCACTTCTCCGTGACTTCAAACATGAACCTCTTCACTACTGACTCCCTGTTACTTTGCCTCCTACTTCTCCTTTACTCATATTCACCTCTTTTCACCCTCATCCGGCCCTCTGGGAATTTAATTGCCCCTATTCTCTCAGTCAAGGAGGAAAACAGACTTGTGGTGGCCCTCAAATGTTAAAACCAGAATCTCAGGTAAAGAAGGATTCTTTCAGGATCAAGAGCTAGACTGTACAGTATCTTAGGAGCACAGGTCTTATTTAGTGATAAGGGCTGACTCTGTCTTCGACCTCCTCCCTTCTTTCCTACTCTCTACCTCCCTCTGCTTAAGTTTGGTTCAAGAAGCAAAAGAACTGGATGTTTTTAAATGTCCCCTTGTGAAATACAAATCAAAATCACAATGAGATACCACACCAGTCAGGGCGACTAAAATTAAAAAGTCAGGAAACACAGATGTTGGTGAAGATGTAGAGAAAGGGGAACCCTCCTACACTGTTGGTGGGAATGCAACCTGATGCAGCCACTCTGGAAAACAGTATGGACCTGCTCAAAAAGTTGAAGACAGAGCTATCCTACAACCAAGCAATCGCACTTCTGGATATTTACCCCAAATATATAAAGGTAGTGATCCAAAGGGGCACCTGTACCCCAGTGTTTACAGCAGCAGTGTCCACGATAGCCAAACTATGGAAAGGACACAGATGCCTATCAACAGTTGAGTGGATAAAGAAGATGTGATACAGGGGTGCCTGGGCGGCTCAGGCGTCTGCCTTCAGCTCAGGTCATGATCCCAGGGTCCTGGGATTGAGCACCGCATCGGGCTCCCTGCTCAGTGGGGAGCCTGTTTCTCCCTCTCTCCCATTCCCCCTGTTTGTGTTCCCTCTCCTGCTTGTCTCTCTCTGTCAAATAAATAAATAAAACCTTAAAAAAAAGAAGCTTTGGTACACACACACACACACACACACACGCAATGGAATATTACACAGCCATCAAAAAATGAAATCTTGCCATTTGCAACGACATGGATGGAACTAGAGGGTATTATGCTTAGTGAACTAAGTCAAGCAGAGGAAGACAATTAATCATATGATCTCACTCATATGTGGAATTTAAGAAACAAAACAGAGCATCATAGGGGAAGAGAGAAAAAAATAAAACAAGATGAAATCAGAGAAGGAGACAAACCATAAGAGACTCTTAATCGTAGGAAACAAACTGAGGGTTGCTGGAGGGGAGGGGAGTAAAAGGATGGGGTAATTGATGATGGAAATTAAGGAGGACTTGTGATGTAGTGAGCGTTGAATATTATATCACAGACCTGTGCCTCTGAAACCAGTAATACATTATATGTTAATTAATTGAATTTAAATAAAGAATTTTTTTAAAATCCCCTTATTAGTATAAGGTCTTCCTAGTGACATATGGGGTAGGAAAGATGTTGCTATTTTCTCAGCTCTGGCAGGATGCTAGCTGAGGGCTGTCACTGGTAGCTGCATGCCTGTCAAGGAATTCAGAGTCCAGGTGATCAATGCCATGATAATGCTGTCTCTGTTCCTGATCTGTTTGGCCAACTCATTTTTTTAATTAGATTCTCTAGATCCTTATCTCAACAGGTTGAAAAGTTAAAGAGGTTGTGATGTGTGTGTGTGTGTGTGTGTATGTGTGTGTTACACATGCATGCACTTTTGTGTTTGCTTCCAGACAATCTGTAAGTCATTTAGGTTTCACTTTCTCCCATACCCAGCCTGGGATGATAGACCGTGATAGTGCTTCTCTCTCTAGCATTCTACTAAACTTCTTCATACCTTCGACTTTATGTATAATTTCTCCAATTATACTTAGGGGTGAAAATAACGGGATTATTATGCAGATTAGGCTCACTGAAAGTCATGCCCTCTTACTTCAACTGGGCCCTCTAGCTACATGGTCATCCTTATATTCTTTTCTCCATTGGTGGCCCTGTGGCATTACCCGCAGTGACCCACCTCCTCACGTGTCACTTTTACCTTCAATCTCACTAATGCAGGCATCTTCCCCCCCATCTCCTCCCTCTCTCTGAGACAGCCAGAGGCATTTACAAGCTACCACATCTTATCTTTTTGTACCTGACAATTCTATAGATCTTATTCACCTCAAGGGAAATGATGCCAGTCTTCCTTTCTCAAAATTACTCCTTCAACTGGTTTCTTCATCCCATCCCCTCCTCTTTCCCCAGAGTCATCTGTTTCTCAAATTCACCCTTTCATATCTTCCATCTCTTCATCTCCACTGCTCATTTCTCCCAGACCATAAACATACTGAGTTTTCCCATTTAAATAAGCAAAGGAAACAATACTCTTCCCTTGGAGCAACAAACAATTGCAAATTATTAAAAATGTAGTACCATTGTAAAGACAAATATCCAATAGCTTTGTATAGAAATTGCCTTTCATTGCTGAACTTCAGGCCTATTTTATGTAGTACTTATCTAGCTGGCTTTCCTGCCTCAGTCTCTCCCTCTTCCGATCCAACTAACACCTTGCTGCCACATCAATCTTCCTAAAAATACAACTCTGTATATATCACTTTCCTTATAGGATAAAACACAAATTCCTTTTTCTGAAATTTATGGGCATTCACAACTTTCCCTCTACTCCCACTTAAAAAAACTTGTCTTCCCCATATTTCCACATGACTCACTCCACCAACCTGGCCTTGAACCCTCCACACACAGTGTCTCCTCTGCATTGTTGTTCATGCTTCCCTTCTACAGTGTGCTTCCATCTCCACCACCACTTCCCTGAGCCCCACAATTCCTTCAAACCCAGTTCAGTTTCCTCCTCCTTCAAAAGGTTTTTCCCAGAAGAACCAACCCTAGAGGGACCACTTTGCCTCTACACACTCACACTATTTAACAACTGTCCAACTCATTTGGTGTTTAACACTAGAATGTGAGGCTTTGCTTTGGTAAATAGTGGTTAAGTATATGTCCCAGCAGCAATATCTTATATTATACCTCTTTACATTCTTCTTTTTAATCAGCAATTAATCTTTTTATAAAAAAAACAAACCTGTCTGGGTAATGAAGCTTTTATGGAGAGGGTTTCTGAAAAACTACCAAAGGTAAATTTCTAAGGTCTACACAAAAGTAACAAGTTGGACAGAAAGCCATATTGGTTATTTCTTCCTGTTGTACCTGGTAGAGATTGATGTTGCTATAAATATTCTCCCAGATGTGGTCATAGTTGCACTGATGCAAACCCTGGGAAGCCACGAAAGTTGGATGAGATGGAGCTGGCATGATTGTCTTTGCAGCGTGGTCTTGGAGCACTTGCATTACTCGCTCAAGGCTGGAAATCTCAAGTAGAACGAGAAGAAAAGGAATGGTTTGGCAAAGGGTTATTCCCTCCTATTCAGCAAAAGTTTGATCATATACACACAAATAAGAAAGAATCCCAGGTTGGGCTTTATTCAGTTAAAAAATAAAAATCACATTCAAACATCGTGATTCCCTTTGGTTTGTCCATCCAATGAACATTGTGAATATTTAAATACACACAGCATCTCATTTAAAATTCTGTAACAACCCTCTAGACACAAAGTAGATTGTACCCCCACAAATGTTATGGCACCAATGAAAAGATAAACACCCATCATTTTGGGTACAAAACCTGTTTGCTATTAGAAAGCTGCCAGGAGATGGAAGAAGAGGATGCTGGGTTGTATGAGGGAAGTACAAGCTTTGTAAGGACACAAGCCTCGGCTCGTATCTCTGCTGGAATCCTGACTTCACCACACAGAGCAAGACAAGTCAACCTAATAAGAACACCAATGATGTCTCTCCCAGGATTGGTGCAAAAATGCCCATCATGTAGTAGGTACTGAATAAATGTTCCTTCTTCTCTTCTGGAGGTAAAGGATCAAGTAATAGTCCCAGAATTGAATTTCAATGGCAGTGATACATGTAACACAGTATTTCACAAGGATATTCAAATATCATTTAGTCCAATCCCTACCAAAACCCCAATGACATTTTTTGCAGAAATAGAAAAATTCACCCTAATTTCATGTGAAACCTCAAAGGACACCAAATAACAATGTAATTTTGAAAAAGAAGAACAAAATTGGAGGACTCACACTTTCTGATTTCAAACCATATTACAAAGCTATAGTAATCAAAGTGGTGTGGTCCTGGAATAAATTGGGCATCTAGACCAACAGAATAGACTAGAGAGCCTAGAAATAAACCCTTGAGTATATGGTCAAATGATCTTAGACATGGATGTCAATACCATTCAACAGAGAAGGGACAGTCTCTTCAACAAATGATTCTAGGAAAATAGGATATTCACATGTAAAAAAATGAAGTTAAACCTTTATCATACACCATACACAAAAAATTAACTCATAATGGAGATTGGTGGAGCAAGATGGCAGAGGAGTAGGAGACCTAAATTTTGTCTGGCTCCAGGAATTCAGCTAGATAGTTATCAAACCATTCTGAACACCTACAAACTCAACAGGAGGTCAAAGAGAATAGCAGCAATCCTATGAACAGAAAAGCAACCACTTTCTGGAAGGTAGGACAAAGTGAATCTGAGCTGATATACATATATATATATATATGTATATATGTTTTCTTTCTTTCTTTCTTTAAAAATTTGGGAGGCAGTTTCTTCTAACAGACCAAAATACACCCAAAATCAAAATCAAGTGTGTGGCTCTGTTCTATTCATCAGTCTAATCATATTTTTTTAAAGATTTTATTTATTTATTTGACAGAGAGAGAGATCACAAGCAGCAGAGGCAGGCAGAGAGAGAGAGAGGGGGAAGCAGGATCCCCGCTGAGCAGAGAGCCCAATGTTGGGCTTGATCCCAGGACTCTGAGATCATGACCTGAGCTGAAGGCAGAGGCCTTAACCCACTGAGCCACCCAGGCACCCCTCTAATCATATTTTTTTATTGCTTTCTTTTCTCCTCAGTTTTAGGTCTCTTCTGATTTGGTTAGTGTATATTTTTCTGGGGTCATTGTTACCCTTTTAGCATTTTGTCCTTTCATTCATCTCTTCTTCTCTGGACAAAATGACAAGGCAGAAAAACTCACTCTCCAAAAAAGAACAAGAGGCAGTACCAATGGCTGTGGACCTAATCAATACAGACATCAGTAAGATGTCAGAACTAGAGCTCAGAATTACAATTATAAAGATGCTAACTGGGCTTGAAAAAAGCATAGAAGATACTAGAGAATCCTTTTCTGGAGAAATAAAATCCCTTTCTGGAGAAATAAAAGGATTAAAATCTAACCAAGTTGGAATTTTAAAAGCTACTGACGAGGTGCAATAAAAAATGGAGGCTCTTAATGCTAGGATAAATGAGGCAGAAGAGAGAATTAGTAATATAGAAGACCAAATGATGGAGAATAAGGAAGCTGAGGAAAAGAAAGATAAACAACTACTGGATCAACAGGGGAGAATTTGAGAGCTAAGTGATACCATAAGGCGAAACAATATTGGAATTGGGATCCTAGAAGAATAAGAGAGGGGGTGGGCAGAAGGTATATTGGAGCAAATTATAGCAGAGAACTTCCCTCATTTTGGGAAGGAAAAAGGTATCAAAATCCAGGAGGCACAGAGAATGCCCCTCAAAAATCAATAAAAATAGGTCTGCACCCTGTCATCTAATAGTAAAACTTACAAGTCTCAGAGACAAAGAGAAAATCCTGAAAGCAGCTCAGGACAAGAGTTCTGTAACCTATAATGGTAGAAATATTAGATTGGCAGCAGACCTATTCACAGAGACCTGGCAGGCCAGAAAGGACTGGCATGATATATTCAGAGCACTAAACAAAAAAAAAATATGCTGCCAAGAATACTATATCTAGCTAGGCTGTCACTGAAAATAGAAGGGGAGATCAAAAGCTTCCAGGACAAACAAAAACTAAAAGAATTTGCAAACACCAAACCAGTCCTACAGGAAATATTAAAGGGGGTCCTCTAATCAAAGAGAGAGCCTAAAAGTAACAGACCAGAAAGGAACAGAGACAACATACAGTAACAGTCACCTTAGAGGCAATACAATGGCCCTAAATTCATATCTTTTAATGGTTACCCTGAATGTAAATGGGCTAAATGACCCACTCAAAAGATGCAGGGTATCAAAATGGGTGAAAAAACAAGACCCATAGATATGCTATCTGCAAGAAACTCATTTTAGACACAAAGACATCTCCAGATTTAAATTGAGGGGGTGGAAAACAATTTACTGTGCTAATGGACATCAAAAGAAAGCTGGGGTGGCAATCCTTATATCAGATCAATTTGATTTTAAGCCAAAGACTATAGTAAGAGATGAGGAAGGACATTATACCATCCTTAAAGTGTCTGTCCAACAAGAAGATCTAATAATTTTAAATATCTATGCTCCTAACACAGGAGCAGCCAACTATATAAACCAATTAATAACAAAAATCAAAGAAACACACTGACAATAATACAATACTAGTAGGGGACTTTTACCCCCCCCACCACTGAAATGGACAGATCATCCAAGCAAAAGATCAACAAGGAAATAAGTGCCTTGAATGACACACTGGACCAGATGGACATCACAGATATATTCAGAACATTCCATCCCAAAGCAACAGAATACACATTCTTCTCAGGTGCACATGCGACATTCTCCAGAATAGATCACATCCTGGGTCACAAATCATGTCTCAATAGGTACCAAAAGATGTATATGTAGGGATCATTCCCTACATATTTTCAGACCACAGTGCTTTGAAACTAGAACTCAACCATAACAGGAAAGTTGGAAAGAACTCAAATACATGGAGGCTAAAGACCATCTTACTCAAGAATGATTGGTCAACCAGGAAATTAAAAAAGAATTTTTAAAAATTCATAGAAACAAATGAAAATGAAAACACAACATCCCCAAATCCTTGGGATGCAGCAAAGGTGGTCCTGAGAGGAAAGTATATAACAATACAAGCCTTTATCAAGAAACAAGAAAGGTCTCAAATACACAACCTAACCCTACACCTAAAGGAGCTGAAGAAAGAACAGTAAAGAAACCCTAAACTCAGCAGGAGAAGAGAAATAATAAAGATCAGAGCAGAAATCAATGAAATAGAAACTAAAAGAACACTAGAACAGATCAACAAAACTAGGAGCTGGATCTTTGATAAATCAATCAATCTTTGATTGATAAATTAATAAGATTGATAAATCCCTTATCAAAAAGAAAAAAGAGGGCCACCTGGGTGGCTCAGTGGGTTAAGTCTCTGCCTTCGGCTCAGGCCATGATCCCAGGGTCCTGGAATCGAGCCCCGCATCGGGCTCTCTGCTCAGCGGGGAGCCTGCTTCCTCCTCTCTCTCTGCCTGCTGCTCTGCCTACTTGTAATCTCTGTCTGTCAAATAAATAAATAAAATCTTTTAAAAAAAAAGAAAATAAAAAAGAAAGGACCCAAATTAATAAAATCATGAGTGAAAAAGGAGAGATCACAACCAACACCAAAGATACACAAACAAGTATAAGAACATATTATGAGCAACTATACACCAGCAAATTTGACAATCTCGAAGAAATGAATGTGCTCCTGTAGATGTATAAACTACCAAAACTGAACCAGCAAGAAATAGAAAATCTGAACAGACCCATAACCAATAAGGAGATTGAAGCAGTCATCAAAAATCTCCCAAGAAACAAGAGCCCAGGGCCAGATGTCTTTCCAGGGGAATTCTACCAAACATTTAAAGAAGAATTAGTACCTATTCTCCTGAAACTGTTCCAAAAAACAGAAATGGAAGGAAAACTTCCAAACTCATTTTTATGAGGCAAGCAGTACCTTGATCCCCAAAGCAGACAAAGACCCCATCGAAAAGGAGAATTATAGACCAATATCCTTGATGAACATGGATGCAAAAATTCTCACCAAAATACTAGCCAATATGGTCCAACATTAAAAAGGATTATTCATCACAACCAAGTGGGATTTATTCCTGGGCTACAAGGTTGGTTCAACACCCACAAATCAATCAATGTGATACAATACATTAATAAAAGAAAGAACAAGAACCATATGATACTCTCAATAGATGCTGAAAAAGCATTTGACAAAGTGCAGCATCCTTTCCTGATCAAAACTCTTCACAGTATAGGGATACAGGGCACATACCTCAATATCATCAAAGCCGTCTGTGCAAACACACAGAGAATATCATTCTCAATGGGGAAAAACTGAGAGCTTTTCCTGTAAGGTCAGGAACATGGCAGGGGTGTCTACTATCACTACTGCTATTCAACATAGTACTAGAAGTCCTAGCCTCAGCAATCAGACAACAAAAAGAAATAAAAGACATCCGAATCATCAACGAAGAAGTCAAACTCTCACTCTTTGCAGATGATATGATACTTTATGTGGAAAACCCAAAAGACTCCACTCCAAGACTGCTAGAACTCATACAGGAATTCAGTAAAGTGTCAGAATATAAAATCAATGCTCAGCAATGTCCACAATATGGAAAGAACCTAGATGTCCATCAACAGATGAATGGATAAAGAAGATGTGGTGTGTATATATATATACACACCATATATATATATATATATATATATATATATATATATATATATATACATTGGAATACTATACAGCCATCAAAAGAAATGCAACCTTGCCATTTGCAACAACATGGATGGAACTAGAGGGTATTGTACTGAGTGAAATAAATCAATCAGAGAAAGACAGTTATCAGTGATCTCCCTGATATGAGGAATTTGAGAGGCAGGGTGGGGGACTTGGGGGGTAGGGAAGGAAAAAATGAAATATGACAGGATCGGGAGGGAGACAAACCATTAGAGACTCTTAATCTCACAAAACAAACAGGGTTGCTGGGGGGAGGGGGTTATGGAGAGGGTGGTTGGGTTATGGACATTTGGGAGGGTATGTGATATGGTGAATGCTGTGAAATGCATAAGCCTGATGATTCACAGACCTGTACCCCTGAGGCAAATAATATATTATATGTTAATAAAAATAATTAATTTAAAAAAATAAATAAAATGAAATAAATGCTCAGAAATCAGTTGCATTTCTATACACCAACAGCAAGACAGAAGAAAGAGAAATTAAGGAGTTGATCCCATTTACAATTGTACCCAAAACCATAGATACCTAGGAATAAATCTAACCAAAGAAGCAAAGAATCCATACTCAGAAAACTATAGAACACTCATGAAAGAAATTGAGGAAGACATAAAGAAATGGAAAACATTCTGTGCTCATGGATTAGAAGAACAAATATTGTGAAAATGTCTATGCCACCTAGAGCAATCTACACATTTAATGCAATCCCTATCAAAATACCATCAACTTTTTCCAAAGAAATGAACAAATAGTCCTAAAATTTATATGGGACCAGAAAAGACCCTGAATAGCCAGGAATGTTGAAAAAGAAAACCGAAGTAGGTGGCATCACAATTCCAGACGTCAAGCTCTATTACAAAGCTGTAATCATCAAAACAGTATGGTAATGGCACAAAAACAGACACAGAGATCAATGGAACAGAACAGAAAACCCAGAAATGGACCCTCAACTAATCTTCAACAAAGCAGGAAAGAATGTCCAATGGAGAAAGACAGTCTTTTCAACAAATGATGTTGGGAAAATGGGACAGCCATATGCAGAAGAATGAAACTAGACCATTTCCTTAAACCACACACAAAAAATGACTCAAAATGGATGAAAGACCTCAATGTGAGAGAGGAATCCACCAAAATCCTTGAGGAGAACACAGGCAGCAACTTCCTCGACCTTAGCCGCAGCAACTTCTTCCTAGAAACATCGCCAAAGGTAAGGGAAGCAAGAGCAAAAATGAACTATTGGGACTTCATAAAGATAAAAATCTTTTGTAAAGCAAAGGAAACAGTCAGCAAAACCAAAAGACAACCAAGGGAATGGGAGAAGATATTTGCAAATGGCATATCAGATAAAGGGCTAGTATCCAAAATCTATAAAGAACTTATCAAACTCAACACCCAAAGAACAAACAATCCAATCAAGAAATAGGCTTAAGACATGAACAGACATTTCTGCAAAAGACATTCAAATGGCCAATAGAAACATGAAAAAGTGCTCAACATCACTCAGCATCAGGGAAATACAAATTAAAACCAAAGTGAGATATCACCTCACACCAGTCAGAATGGCTAAAATTAATCAGTCAGGAAATGACAGGTATTGGTGAGGATGTGGAGAAAGGGGAACCCTCTTACACTGTTGGTGGGAATGAAAGCTGGTGCAGCCACTCTGGAAGACAGTATGGAGGTTCCTCAAAAAGTTGAAGATAGAGCTGCCCTACAATCCAGCAATTGCACTATTGGGTATTTACCCTGAATATACAAATGTAGCGATCCAAAGGGGCATGTGCACCCCAATGTTTATAGCAGCAATGTCCACAATAGCCAAACTGTGGAAAGAGCCTAGATCTCCATCAACAGATGAATGGATAAGGAAGATATTATAATATGTATATATTATAATGGAATACTATGCAGCCATCAAAAAACCCAAAAATCTTGCCTTTTACAATGATGTGGATAGAACTAGAGAGTATTATGCTTAGTGAAGTATGTCAATCAGAGAAAGACAGTTATCTATGATCTCACTGATATGAGGAATTTGAGAAACAAGACAGAGGATCATAGGGGAAGGGAGGCAAAAATGAAACAAGATGAAACCAGAGAGGGAGACAAACCATAAGAGACTCTTAATCTCAGGAAACAAACTAGGTTGCTGGAAGGGAGAGAGGGGGGAGGGATGGGGTGGCTGGATGATGGACATTGGGGAGGGTATGTGCTATGGTGAATGCTGTGAACTATGTAAGACTGACAATTCACAGACCTGTATCCCTGAAACAAATAATATATTATATGTTAATTTTAAAAAAGAAAATAAAAGAAAAAATTAACTCATAATTGATTAAGGATGTAAACATAAGACCTAAAACTATAAAACTCTTAGACAAAAACAAGGGAAAATCTTCATAACATTAAATTTGGTAATGATTTCTTGGATATGACACCAAAAGTACAGCAAAAAAAAAAGAGGCAGAAGTAGATAAATATGACTACCTAAAACTTTAAAACTTCTGTGCATCAAAGGACACAATTAACAGAGTGAAAATCAACCCACAGAAAGAGAGAATATATTTGCAAATCATACATCTGATAAAGGGTTAATATCCAGGATATATAAAGAACTCCTATAGTTCAACAACAATTAAAATCAAGTAACTCAATTAAAAAATGGGCAAAGGACTTCTACAGACATTTTTCTAAATATGATATACAAATGACTGATAAACATATGACAAGATTCTCAAAATCACTAATCGTCAGAGAAATGCAAAGCAAAACTAAAATGAGATTATCACCTCATCCATTAGGATGGCTAGAAACAAGAAGGAGGAGCAGGTGAAGGAAAAGAAGGAAGAAAGGTAGGGAAGAAGAAAGGGAAAGAGGGAGGGAGGGAGGGAGGAAGGAAGGACGGACGGAAGGAAGGAATGAAGAAAATAACAAGGGCTGTTGAGAATTCAGAGAAATTGGAACCCTACCAGACAAAGCTGGTAGTATTGTCAAATGTTGCACCTGCTATGGAAAATAATATGGAGGTTCCTCAAAAAATTAAAACAGAATTACCTTATGATCCAGCAATTCTATTTCTAGGTTTATATACAAAAGAATTGAAAGCGGGATTTCCCAAAAAAGTATTTATGTATCCATGTCCATAGCAGCATTATTCACAATAGTCATGAAGTGGAAGCAACCCAAACATCCATCAACAAACAGATTTTTTAAAAACATGATGGATATACATAAAGGAATATTATTCAGCCTTAAAAAGGAAGGAAATTCTGATATATCCTACAGCATGGGTGAACCTGGGTGAGTAAAAGAAGTCAGTCATAAAAAGACAAATACTGTCCGATTTCACTAACAGGTGGTACCTAGAGCAGTCAAACTCATAGAGACAGAAATTAGACTGGTAGTCGCCAGGGACTGCGGGGAGGGAAGAATGAGGAGTCATTGTTTAATGGGTAAACAGTTTCATTCTGCTGGATGAAGAGTTCTGGTGATGGATGGTGGTGATGATTACCCAACAATATGGATATACTAAACGGCACTGAACTGTACACTTTAAAAATAGTTAAAATAGTAAAATTCATGGTATGTGTATTTTACCACCATTTAAGAAAAGAAGCGGAAAATAATATAAAGAGGTCCATGTACTCTTCACTCCATTTTCCCCAATGTTAACATCTTGCAAAACCATAGTACAGTATCACAACTTGGATACTGAGTTTGATATAGTCAACCTAAAGAAGAGATCCATCACCATAAGGATCCCTCATGTTGCTCTTTTACACTATTCGCCTTTCCTTTCCTCACCAGTCTCCCCCACAATCTACGAATCTGTCTTCATTTCTCTTAGTCATTTCAAGAGCATTGTATAAATGAACTCATACAGTCTTTATGGGACTGACTTTTTTTTCACTCCTATAGTTCTCTGGAGATGCATCCAGGTTCTGGGGTGTATCACTAGTTTGTTGTTTTGGGGGGGGGTTGTTTTGTTTTTGGGGGGTTTTTGTTTGTTTTACAGCTCACTGGTATTCCATGGTATGGGATGTACCATGATTAATTTATTTACCCATTGAAAGACATCTGTGGTGTTTCCAGTTTGGGGCTATTGAGAATAAAACTGGTAAAATGTTCTTGAAAAAAAAAGGGGGGAGAGGAAATCTGCTCACATGCTACCACATGGATGGGTCTTGAGGACATTGTCCTAAGTGAAATAAGCCAGTCACAAAAACACTAATACTGGGGCTCCTGGGTGGCTCAGTGGGTTAAAGCCTCTGCCTTCGGCTCAGGTCATGATCCCAGGGTCCTGGGATGGAGCCCCGCATAGGGTTCTCTCAGCGAGGAGGCCGCTTCTTCCCTCTCTGCCTGCCTCTCTGCCTACTTGTGATCTCTGTCTGTCAAATAAATAAACATATTTTAAAAAAAGACTAATACTGTATGAGTCCACTTATATGAGGTATGTAAAGGTAGTCAAATTCAGAAACAGAAGGTAGAATGGTGGTTTCTAGGGGCTGTTGGGAGGAGGAAGTTGGGAACTGTTGTTTAATAGGTATAGAATTTCAGTTTGGCAAGATGAAAAAGTTCCAGTAGATCTGTTTCATGACAGTGTGAATATACTGAACACCACTAAATTGTGCCCTTAAAATGATTAAGATGAGAAAATTTTATCCCATGTGCTTTTTGCCACAATAAAAATAACATAATTTCATCCAGTATTTTTGTTTCACAGATGAGGAAACAAACTCAGGAAGGTTGTGCGACTAGACTGATATCACACAGAGACTTAGTGCCAAAGCCGGAACAATTGCTACTTACTACTGAAAATTAACAGTATTATAAAATTTGGGTAATTAGATTAGAAAGTTCCAAATAAAGCCTTTATAGAGAATCCATGGCTAACATTTCTTAAACAGGAAGGAAAATCCAATTTTCTGAGAAAAATTTCAACAAGAATTTTATCTACAAGGGAACATAGCTATTTTCTTACCTTCAAAAACTTTGCTTGGAGTTGCATTAATACATCTATTCTTCTCCTTTCTTTTAGTCTAGTCAAAATCTTCTTTTGCCAAGGATCACATTTTGGCTTAATCTAGTGGACAAACATGTTCACACAAAGTTACAACATAACAGAATGGTTCTCAATAAAAGTTGCAAGCAAAGAGATTCAAGGACCTTCTAAAATGCGATCTAGTCTCTGCTAAAAAGTTTGTTAGAGCATGTGAAGACTTGGAAGAGGTCTGCATGGGTTTATGATCCACGGAGGGAGAAGGCAGCAGCAGTTCCTGTTGGTGCCTGGCTTATGAGATCATCTGGGATCACACAGCACAATCCATGTGCAGGAGGAACCCTAAATCCATCAGCGTTAGACACCACACTTGACCTATAGGGCAAGAGAAGTTCTCCCACAAAGATTCCACATGTAAAATTTTACCTTGCCACTTAACAGGGAATATTTCAAAAATTAGTTCTGTAATACATTCAGCTATACATTATCTATAAATACATCAATGTCCTTGTAACTTTCAAATTTATATCTAGCTCTAAGCTCCAGTATATGATATCCAACCACCTCCTTGATATCTATAGTTGGAAGGCAAATGTAACAATTTAGAACAGAAAGTCTGGCTTTCCCTACACCAATCACCTATTTGCTCAAGCCCCATTCCTTAGGAGTAATCTTTGATTTCTCTCCTTTCCATCCATTCATCTTTATCACATAAGACTTCTTTCCTACACAATATAGCTGATCCTCATTATTCAGGGATTTTGTATTTGCAAATTTTTCTCACTAAAGTTTATTCGTAACCCCAAAATCAATATGGCAGATCTATCCTGGTTATTCATGGACATGCAAAGAATGGTGAAAAATTTGAATCACCCAACTCCACATTCCCAGCTGAGGTCATACACAGCAACATTCAGCCTTCTTGTTCCAGCTCTCATTCTGTAAAAAATGTCATTTTGGTGGTCTAGTTAGTGACACATTTCTATATATTTGTGGGGTTTTTTTGGTGATTTCAATGTTTAAAGTGGCCCCTAAGTATAGTGTTGAAGGGTTGCTTAGTGTTCCTAAGTACAGGAAGGCTGTGATATGTCTTATGGAAGAAATATTTATGTTTGATAAGCTTTGAGCATGAGTTATATTGTTATTGGCCATAAGATCAATGTTAATGAATCAAAAAACATATATTAAAGTATCTTTAAACAGAAATACACATAAAGCAATGTTATGTATCTATCAGTTGATGAACCTAACCTTGTATTTCCCCTATGAACAATGGTTCAGTATTTGTTAATTCAGGGTTTGTGGCAACTTTATAGAACATAGCTACCCCAAACAATGAGGATCAACTTTTGCTTACCATTACCCCAAATCACCTTGTTTAGTCTGCTTACTTGTGAATTGTTTGTGATTTGTGTATCTCCGGAACCAAGGGTCATTCCTGACACATAGTATATACTCAGTGAATAGTTTTTGGTTCAAAAGCTGGATTTAGGGACGCCTGGGTGGCTCAGTGGGTTAAGCTGCTGCCTTCGGCTTGGGTCATGATCTCAGGGTCCTGGGATCGAGTCCCGTGTCGGGCTCTCTGCTCAGTGGGGAGCCTGCTTCCCTCTCTCTCTCTCTACCTGCTTCTCTGCCTACTTGTGATCTCTCTCTGTCAAATAAATAAACAAAAATCTTTAAAAAAAACTGGATTTATACTACTCCATTATACCTTTGAGTGTTATTCTTGGTTCTACCCAAGCAGCCAAGTTCACTAACAAGAAGGATGGAGTTCTGACCCAATAGAGAGTATGGGGACTTTCCAGAGAAGGCAGGTCAACGCAGCTAACTTCAACATAGACACATGGCAAGAAGAAGCTGGGGGAACCTGTTGTACAGGCCCAAGCACCTACCATTTGTCCCATGGGACAGTTTGCATAGGGCATTGAGGAGAGGAGACAGTAGGAAACGTGACAGACCTGGTGCTGCCAGGTTGCCTGGCCTACTTGAAGGATATTTTGTGACAGGTGACTGTCACCACAGTCTTACTTACTTACCTTTATAAAGGAAGTCCAGTTAGCTCTCTTTTTCAAGGCCATACCAGGACCTGCCAAACCCAAATTCTCTACTTTAGCTATCTCAGCATCATAATCAGGAAATGTTTGCATTCTCTGTTGCTCCATGAAGATGCTTCGGAATTTTTTGGAAACCTAAATAGGATTAAGAAGAGAGAAGTGGAACCCAGAAAAAGTCTCAGATTGTAGGCAATTTCAAAACCAGCTACTGAGGGGTGCCTGGGTGGCTCAGCCGTTAAGCATCTGCCTTCAGCTTGGGTTGTGATCCCGGGATTCTGGGATCGAGCCCCACATCGGGCTCCCTGCTCAGTGGGAAGCCTGCTTCTCCTTCTCCCACTCTCCCTGCTTGTGCTCCCTCTCTTGCTGTGTCTCTCTCTGTCAAATAAATAACTTAAATCTTAGAAACAAAAAAACAAAACAAAAAACAAAAAACACCCAGCTGCTGATTGTGTTTGGGACAGTCTTGGGAGGTAAACTAATTCATAAAACATGACTGTGGCAGTAACAGGTGTTGAATATCTGTATCTGTGAGGCATGCGTATTCAGTCAACTCATTACCATAATTATGTATATATGTGTTACTTGTTCTGAATATCTGCTCCAAAGAGAGTTGGGGGAAATCAGAGGGAGATGAACCACGAGAGGCTGTGGACACTGAGAAACAAACTGAGAGTTTCGGAAGGGGGAGGTTGGGGGGTTGGATGAGCCTGGTGGTGGGTATTAAGGAGGGCATGTATTGCATGGAGCACTGGGTGTGGTGCATAAACAATGAATCTTGGAACATTGAAAAAAATAAAGTTAAATTAAAGAAAAACAAAGATTAGAAATTACGTAATATATTTATTTATATATATTTTGAGATGGACCCTAAATGGGAAGTAAATTTGTCCACCTTTAGAAATACATTCACTTTTTCTGGCCACCTGGTAAACTAGAAAATCTACAGATTAGATAAATTCTCATTCCAGAAACCTGATCAAGATGTTGCTAGAGAGAAGGTTCCAGATGCTGGGACCTATTAAAACACTTTAAGGTATCTCGGTCAATTCCTTCGCCTATCATTTTTAAACTGAGGCTACTAGAGCTTTCTGTGACATAAATTCCTCCTGCCAAAATGTAGAATACTTCTTCCTACCATCTCCAGAGTGAGCCCAGGCTTACTGAGCCTGTGGTAGTACCTTCCTCATTGCACTGGCCACACTACATCATGATTTCCTCCCTACCTGGTGAACTTCCTGAGGGCACAGACTATGAATCTCAAGAACCAACCATAAACAACAATGTGTTTGTAATTAATGCCACTAAACTGTGCACTTATGAATGGTTAAAATGGTCAATCTTATGTATATTTTATTACACATACACACACACACACAGATCCCACCACAGTGCTGGCACATACTGGGGCCTTAACAAAGGTTTCTGGAATGAGAGAGTGAGTTTAATGACTTACAAAGCTAAAGATTCTTTCACTTAACGCTGGTACCTTGTGGGCTGTGCTATGCAATACTGTTGCCCCTAGCTACATGTGGCCGTTTAACATTTAAATGTGAATCATCAAACTTAAATAAAATTTAAAATTTAGTTCTTCAGTTACACTACCCACATTTTCAGTGCTCAATAGCAGCATGGTTAACATATTGAACCATGCAGATTCAGATCATGCCCATCAGCGCAGGAAGTTCAAGGAGATAGTACTAGTCTAGGGGTAGGGTGGCAAAGTTCTTCTTAAAGGGCCAGATAGTAACTATTTTAGACTTTTCAGACAATACATAGGTCTCTGTTGAACTACTCAACTCTGCAGTTGTGGTGTGAAAGCAGTCAAAGGTAATATGTAAATGAATGGCAATGGATAATGGATAATGGATAATTCATCAATGGATGAATTCTGGTAAAACTTTATTTTAAGAGCAGTCAAAGGTAATATGTGTGTGGCTTCAGTTTCAAAAATGAGTGGCAATGGATAAATTTTGATAAAACTTTATTAAAAAAAAAAGCAGATAGTGAACTACAGGCTATACTTTGCTTATCCTGCTCTAAGGAATTAGAGAACCAGAATAAACAGTACTCAAGTAGAAGAACTCTTCCTACACATAAAAAAAATGTTGTAATGTGATCATCCTGTGAACACAGGCATTGCACACAATACTGTTATAAGAAAGTCAGAACTGGACACTATCACTGCCTAAAGGAAATAAGCTATTCTTTGAGGACAACTATGCTCAACAGTCTAATTTTTTTGGTTATCATTGATGATGGTCTACTGTGTTATTATTTATTTGTCTTTATTTTGACTCTTTTAAAACACCATCTTATTGCAATTCCAGTTTCCATCTATCATAATAATTGCTGATACTGAGGGTAGGGATACTCCCATAGAAGCGCCCTGCTCTAGAGGTGCCTAGTGGCTAGTGCCTTGAGCGTCTGAGTCTTGGTTTCAGCTCAGGTCATGATCTCATGGTCATGAGACTGAGCCCCTGTTGGGCTCTGCGCTCATCTCAGAGTCTGTTTCAGATTCTCTCTCCCTCTCCCCGCTGTTCACACATGCTTGCTCTCTCAAGTAAATAAATAAATAAAATCTTAAAAAAAAAAAAAAGAAGAAGTGCTCTTCTGTAGATAGTGCTGCTGGTGATAATGAAAAGAAAGGCAAGAGCTAAAACATCATCACCTTCAAAAAAACTGAAGAACATCTGATACCACCAGTTTCAGGGACTATAAAGAGCCTGTGTTTCATACAGAAATAATCCTAGTAAAATCATGCAGAATAAGCACACATGGAAGTAAAACCTGAATGTCAAGGCAAGTGGTGATAGAGAAGATGGTGGCTCCTTCTTACACAAAGGACATTCAAAAACCCTCAGATTTGATTTTTGCCTGTTTGAATCAATTAGTTTACTACTTTTACCTAGCAAATATATATACTTGCAAATATTATACACCCAGAGCTAGAGAAATATCTGTATTGTGGATGCTTCAGCTGAAAACTTTATATTATAAACTTGAAACTGTGTCTACATAATCCTATTTTTCTCTTTGAAATAAGTTCTAACATGGCTTTTGTTAATATGAGGCTTTTTTAAAGGAAGTGCAATACTGTGTTATAGCAGAGCAGACTGCATAACTTTAAAAATCACTATGCAATATAAACTCTATTGAATATATAAGGCATTTTGCCAAAGGAGAACTATTACAACACATTGTGAGAATCAAAGGGCTGGAGACTTTAGATAACTCCATTATGCAAAATCTGCCAAATATTGGCTACATTTACATCATCCACTATGGACTCTAACCTACTTTTTTCTTTAAATTCTGCAGAAAAATCAATCCTGCAATCCCTCTGGGTTGTATACTCAAGGGTCCCAGCACTCTTAACAGAGGAGAACTTCAAATGCCAATTCAAATAATAATCACCTATTATTATTATTATTATATTTTATCATTCTAGAAACAATATGGCAGGAGAGATATCCAACTTTGTGGCAAATAGTAGTGTTTTATTTTATGAACACCTATCTTTTTATTAAGAAAGACTCCAACAAGTACCAAGTTAAAAAGCTCCATTTCCTGAGCCGCATCCCTCAGCTCTTCCACATCATAGGAGATACTGAAATGGGAGAGCAGGAGCCCCAGCTGAGGTTTCAGTTCTTCTCTTTCAGTTGTGTGTTGGGGCAGGAAAAAAGCAGTTTCTGTTCTTGTCAGCCCTAAAAAAATCCAAAATCAAGAGCATGAAGAGCAATAAACACTAGCTGGGGAGAGAAAATGGGAGTGTCCTTTGAGATAAATGGAGGCAAGATCTCTTCTGCTGACAGGAAGGGTCATTCTGCTTTGTCCAAACTGCTCTGCTATAATTTAGACACCGTACCACACTGGGCCACATCTATCTGACAAACTCTTGATGCTGGCTTTCTTGGGGAGGGACCAAAGACCACTCACCTTCACAGGGCCTATAGGAGAAACCCAACAGACCCTTTGGGGAATGACTTAGTGGGAGGAGAACCATCCATAGTCCTTTGTGGCAAACTAAGAGCATGATTTATAAATTAAACAACAAATTAGAAGAAGGTGAGAGCCTTTATTTATCTCCTTTTGCCTGGCTCACTTCTGTTCATTTCTAAGGACCCAGTTTGGTCTCCCTTCCTTTGAGATGCCTTCTCTGACTCCCCACAACTAGGTTGGCTATCTCTTTGGGTGCTCCTGCATCACTGTACACATCCCAAGCAAATATGTCACTCAGAGTAGAAATAGAAAGAGAGTCTTAGATATCATTTAATCTGAAATGTTTATTTTGGAGATGAATATATTGAAGCCCAATGAGATGAAATGACCTAAATATGCAGGCCCACAGTGAGGCCATGACAGAAACACATCTAGAATCCAGAACTCCCAACTTCAATTTCATTGCTTCTTTTCTTCTCTCTTTATTTACCAGTTATAAAGATAGAGATAATAATGGCTAAGAAAAGTACATGTTTTTTCATCAGAAAATATTAAAAACTTGTTTATTAAGAAGATATAACTTCTTGCTATATAGAAAAATTTCAAGCAAGATCATGTGACAAAAATAACACATGTGCAAAGCGACAGTCTTCCTTCTCATTACCCTAGGGGAAAGAAGACTAATTTCTTACCTGAAATGCTGGTATCCACAGGGCCTGGAGATACAGAACCCTGGTTGTTAGGGTTGATGTCATCGACACAGCCCTTTTCATTCTCCTTATCAGCCTCAGGATCTTCATTAACAGCTACACTCAGCACTTTGGAGATGGGCAAATACTGGAGAGACTAGAGAAAAGCACCACCAAGAGGCCAAATGTCAACTCGACTCTCACAGAAGCTTCCAGACTCAGGTTCAGGAGCAGCCCTTTGGTAGAGAAGACTTAGTAATCTGATAGTTGGGCCTTAGGAACCTGTTCAAACATGGGGTGCTAAATCTGGATCTGAGGGACCTGTTGCAGTCACCAGTGTTAAGCAACCTTAACCTCTAACTGGGTCTACATTGATCAAGCATCCATAATGGACAAGACACTGTGTGAAGTGCTAGGGATACCAAGAAGAATTAAGCTGTGGACCACTCTCAGAGAGTTTACAGTTTAGTGGGGAGTGGAGACTTATGAGCAGAGTGTTATTATATCACGTGACTGGGGAGAGAGGATTCAGAGGTAGACTCTGTAGTGACTGACTGGGGAAGGGCTGAAGTTAGGATGATGGCCAGGTTTCTGGTTTGGGTAACTTTGTGGATGGTGGTATCACTGAGATAAGCTGTAGAGGAGTAGGAAAAGATTTAGGTGGCAAAATAATAATAATAACCACATTATTATTATAATAAAATATATTAATTTATAAAAATAAATAAAATATTATTTATATATTTAATACATTATTCATATATTATATATCTCTATATTTATATTAATTTATTCATTATATATTTGTGTTAATGTATTAATATAGTTATATTAATATAAATATATAACAATAATAATCAATAATATCAGTAATAAAATAATAACAAAAATAATAATCTTTCTGAAATGAAAACAGGATCACATCCCTTATTTCTGATGCCTCTGGGCTAGGTTAGGGCCTCTCCTCTGTGACTCTCTTTGCTCTGTGCTTATACGTATTGTACTCTTTCTTACCACATCATATTTCAGTTGACTATTTGGTTGCCCATTTTCCTACCAGCCCGGGACCCAGTTACTCTTCAGCAAAAGACCATATTTTTGCTTCATGGCCCTGGACACGTACCTGGCATATATTAGACCCTCATTAGATATTGCTGAACAAAAAAGTGGATCTAAATTGGACATCATAAATTCTGAACAAGATGATGAAAACAAGAACTTGCAGAGTGAATATGAAATAATACAACAGAGGTATCTTTGAGAAAACTAAATTAATGGGGTGGTTTCATTAGAGCAAGTTTTCAAAAGAAGAAGTTTTCAAAGGTTTCAAAGAAAAAAACTAGTGGCTCATTATTTTCCTGTCATTTGTATGGTAAGTACAATACAGAAACAGTGACAATCCAAAAGTAGGTGACAGGTGTGAGAAAACAATGCTGACCATCATTGGGAGGGCACCACACCATCACATAACTATGTTTCACACACCTGTAGGTAGTGGTGAATGGTTGTGAGTGAGTGTAGGTGACACACAAACCACTTTGTGTAAATAGTCAGGTCTTCCTGTGTCACTAAGTTAGAAGGATTGCTTTTTCCCATAAGGAAGTTTTCCCGTGCAACAGACAATCTTTCAGCTCTCTGGACGGCATCGTTGTACTCCTGCATAATGTAGGCAACTTGTTGCTGTTTAAGAGTGAGGCAGAGACAGAACATGGTTATTTGCAAGCCTTATTCTCTGGTGTCATTTGCTTCCAAGCATAGACTAATGCTGAAAATTTGGGGGCCAAATAAGAGGCTCTTGGATTATCAAAGTTCTTTCACATTCTGAACTTGGCTGACAATGGCAGCAGTCACATTCTTAGGAGAGAGAGACTTCAGCAAAGAGTCAGTGCATTCAGATGTTTGGTAACTGAAGGGGGCTTCTTCACTCTTTGGCTTTTTAGCAGAGGAAGCCAAATCCATGAAGAAAAATGCATTTTCTATCATGCAAAGTTTCCTTCAAATCTCATCCTTCAAAATAGGTGCCACTATCTTCTGCCACAGGCAGAAGAGCAAATAAGTGCATCCATTAGTTCCTTTCCCAGCTCTAGCCATGACTTAAAAAAAAAAAAACAAAAAACGGACAAGATACATTGTTGTAATAATGTAAACTGGTACAGCTATTACAGAAACGGTATGGAGATTCCTCAAAAAATTAGAAATAGGAATACCATATAGTCTAGGAATCCCAATTCTGGGTACATATCTGAAGAAAACAAAATCAGTATCTCAAAGAGATTATCTGTATTCCCATGTCCACTGCAACATTATTCCCAATAGCCAAGCTATGAAAACAACCTAAGAGCCTGTTTATGGATGAATTGTTTCTGTTTAAGAGTAAGACAGAGACAGAACATGGTTATTTGCAAGCCTTATTCTCTTGTGTCATTTGCTTCCAAGCATAGACTAATGCTGTTTGGGGGCCAAATAAGAAGATCATAAAATATATATAACATGCCACATCTTCTTAATATATTTTATATATTTATTTATATTATTTATATTAATTTATATTATATATATATATATATAATGGAATATTATTCAGTTACAAGAAAGAAGGAAATCCTAATACTTGTGACATTAAGAATGGACCTGGAAGACATTATGCTAGACGGAAACAAGCCAGACAGAGGAAGACAAATACTGTATGATCACATGACAAATTAAAACAATGTTAAACTCACAGAAGCAGAGACTAAAACAGTGGTTACCAGGGGCTACAGGGTAGGGAACTATTGGTCAAAAGGATACAAATTTGCAGTTATGTAGGATGAATAAGTCCAGAGATCTAATGTACAGGTATGATGACTATACTTAATGACAGGCTTGCTGACCATTTTGTTTCATTATAAAAGAGAGCCCAAAGGTTCTGTTCCCAGGCTTCCTACCTTGTAAAGGGGATAAAGTTGCTCCATAATCTTACTGTGCTGGCAAAACCTCTTCCATCTAAGCATGTGCAAATATTTACTCTGGGCCAGCTGGATAATTCTCTCTGTATAATACTTTAACAGAAAAAAAAAACAATAAAAATTAACACTTAGAATGCAAGTATAGTAGAAAGACTGAATTAAGGATACTAACAATAGGAAAATCAGTCTCTGTTTTTTTCAGAAAGATAGATTTCTCTACATGAAGATCATAAAATTAAGAAACCTGGCTCAAGATACCATTAAGTTTTAGGGGCCTGGGTGGCTTAGTGGTTTAAAGCCTTTGCCTTCAGCTCAGGTTGTGATCCCAGAGTCCTGGGATCGAGCCCTGTATTGGGCTTTCTGCTCAGCGGGGAGCCTGCTTCCTCCTCTCTCTCTCTGCTTGTCTCTCTGCTTACTTGTGATCTCTGTCTGTCAAATAAATAAATAAAATCTTTAAAAAATATATTTAAAAAATAAAAAAGATGCCATTAAATTTTAAAGCAAGTATGTGTTTCTAAATCTATATGATCTTTTGCCAATCTAACAGATTATAGTTTCATTTATTAATTAGTGATCAATTAACAGTGCTATAAAAGCCTATATAATTGTCTAAGGCTAAGCTCAAAATTTCTTCAAAACTGAAGTTATGAGTCTAAAAAATACAAAGCACATTACAGATAAGTTATAGGTTTTAATCTTAGACCAGAAATTTTATTTAGATTTAAAAATAGTTAAATAAACCGACCATTTTAGATGTTTTCTATCCAATAATAAATATAATAATGGTTATGATGGAATAAGTAGGACCAGACTCATCCTTCCGTCATAAAAAAAACCAGAAAATAGAATAAAATAAACAAGACAACTATTTTCTGACCTAAGACAACAACACAGTGCAGGACTGTGGTCCTTGAGAGAAAGGAAAGAAATGAAAGAAGCCCTACAACTACCTTGGTTTTCTGCCTGAAGAAGGCAGTTTCTGAACCAGGAAGTAAGAAAGGGAATTCTGAGCAGAGCACAATGGTTTCTCTGAGTTAAGCAGTAAGAAAATGAAGCTTAGGAGGCTGAGACAGCTGGAGCTTGCAGGGCAGAGGACTGGAAAGGGGGATGGTAGGCCAAGAAAGGGCTCCAGAAATCTGCATAGAGATCTCAAACTCAGCACTATTGTTGGCATGTGGGATTGGACAGTTCTCTGTGGTGGGGACTGTCCTGTGCAGAGCTGGATGTTGGCAGCCCTGGCCTCTTCCCACTCTATGCCGGCAACAATCCAATCTCAAACCGTGACAACCCAAAATGTCTCCAGACTTCGACAAATGTCCACCATCTTCACCCTCCCCTTCTCTCCCCTGAGAATCACAGATAAACACAAAAGAAGGAAGAATGCCAGAATGATAGGGAAAGAGAATCTTGGATGAAGATAATGACTAAAGTTTAACTTGCAAATAGAATCTCAACAACTTTTATTTCTTTGTGATTCATTGATTTCTTCATTCATTGCTAACTAGTTGCTAATGAACTAATTTGTATGCATAATGAGGATATAACTCATAACACAAAAGAACAAAGAATTTTAAAAATCATGATACATGCCTATTATAAGAAATTTAGAAAATATATAAAAGTAAAAAGAGGAAATCATTGTTCTGCCATCCAAAGACAGTGATTGCTGACATTTTGATCCATGTCCATCATGTGGGTTTTCTACATATTATGTGACCATTATTATGGCACACACAGACATGTCAGCTCTTGTTCACTAATGTTACATAAAAACAATAATTTCTTATGCTCAAAAATGTTTAATGGTAGAACAATATTCTATCAAGTATCATACTGTTTTTCTTAACTCTTTCTCCTAGTGTTAGATATGTAGGCATTTCTGATTTTTTCACTTTTATTATAACATTGCAATAATAATCCTTATAGAAAACATTTTCTGGGGCACCTGAGTGGCTCAGTCGGGTAAGCATCTGCCTTCAGCTCGGGTCATGATCCTGGGGTCCTGAGATCAAGCCCCATGTTCAATGAACTCTCTGTTCAATGAGGAGTCTGCTTCTCCTTCCCTCCATTCCCCTTCTTGTTCTCTCTCTTTCTCTCTCAAATAAATAAATAAATAAATAAATAAATAAATAAAATCTTTCAAAAAAAGGAAAAACTTTTCTACCACATTTTGAGTTATTTTCTAAAAGATATTTCCATAAATATCTCCCTTAGCTAAGCCAAGAGCTCTTTAGGACTAAGACTTTCTTAGTATTGTATTGCCTCATAATACCAGCACAGAGAGTAACTGATAGTCAATTGTAGAGTGACTATAACTAAACTGAACTGAACTATGATTTGGGTCTCTAAGAAAGAACAGAATTTACACTAATCAAGTTCTGCAAACTACACAGGTAGAGAAAAATCCTACCCTGGCCAGAGGATATACCAGAAAGCCAACTTTCTTCATACATTCTATTAATTTCCGGATCTCTTATTCAGATTGCTA
>PISX010022047.1:0-22782 GCA_004024625.1 Mellivora capensis
TCTCAGCTGCTACTTCTCCGCCATCTTGCTCTCCAGTCAGTAACACCATATTTTTTTAAAGAACACTCAAAGGCTCAGGAAAAACTGAATGCTGTCAATGAATTCAATATAGAGATATCAATCACTGACTGGGGTAGGTGAAAGGAGAACCCGATTCTAGCCATAAAGCAGTTTTAGGAGCATTAGCTTTAAGATCTGCCAGAACTAAGCTTGAACTCCTGGTCTATCTCTTATGAAATGTGTGTTCTTAGGGAGGTTGCCTAATGTCTTTGAGCTTTAGTTTATGAAGATAATAAAACACAGAATATAGACCCAGTAAGAGGCTGAAAAATGATAACTATTATTACTACCATAGAATTGCTAATGCTAAAGCTGGTGATGTCAGCAAAAATGATGTCTCTGAGGCGCCTGGGTGGCTCAGTTGGTCAAGGTCCCGCTCTTGGTTTTGGTTCAGGACATGATTTCAGGCTTGTGAGGTGAAATGAGTCCTGTGTTGGGCTCAGGACTCAGCGGGGAGTTTGCTTCTCTCCCTCCTCCTCTCTGCCCTTCCCTATGCGTGTGTGTGTGTGCGCGCGCGCATGCACGCACACGTGCATGCACGCGCACGTGCACTCCCTCAAATCAATCAATCTTTTTTTTAAAAAATGATACCCAGAATCTAACCAGTCTCAGCACTGCCGCTGTCACTGTCCTGATCCAAAAGCCACCATTGCCTCCTGCGATATTTTACTAGCTGTTCTCCCTGCTCCCATCCTACAGACTGTTCCCAACCCAACCACCACATGATCTCTTTAAAATGTAAGTCCGATTATGTCATTCATCTGCTCGAAACACAGTTGTGACTCCCCATGTCACTCAGAGTAAAAGGAGGAGTCCTCCCCGTGCCTTCAGAGCCCCTGCATGCACTCACACCATTTGCCTCTCTCACATTCTATTGCTTCCCCCACTCCCACTCACACCTCCTCCCCTTCTTCTTCTTCTCTTCCTCCTTCTCCTCCTTCTTCTTCTTTTAAGATTTCTTTATTTGAGAAAGAGAGACAGGGAGAGAAAGTGAGCAGGGGTAGGGACAGAGGGAGAGAGAGATAATCTTGAGCAGATTCCCCGTAGAGCACACAGAGCCAGAACAGGGGCTTGATCCCACGCCTCTGTGATCACGACCTGAACAGAAACCAAGAGTCCCAGGCTCAAGAGACTGAGCCACCTAGGCACCCCCATGCTTCTTCTTCCCCACTGCCCTGTTACCCTGACGTGAACACACACAGTCTCTATTATTAGCCATTGCACTGGTTGGAACAGTTTCCATGTGCCTGCATGGCTCACTCCCTTACCTCCTTTGTGACTTTGCTCAAATATCACCTTCTAAGAAAGGAAAAAAAAAGTACGTATACTGTACCTGTCCTAACTACTGTCTTTAAAAGTTCAACCTCTCCCACTTTCCCCCAGCCCTAACAGTCCCCCTTATCTTGCCCAACTTTTCCTTATCCGTATGTCTTATCACCTTCTGTATAACAAAACCAAACATTGGCAGATAAATTGCTGGTGGGAGTGTAACTTGGTATAACCACTTTGGAAATCTTTTAAAGATTTCAAAATATTTAAGTCTTCCAAATTTAATTAAGGATTTAAAAGATCTTTAAATCTCTAAATGTAAAGAATATCTACTAAAGCTTAAAAATATCCTATGCTGCTTCTGCATGTAAATCCAACAGAAAGGAATGCCAAAAGACACATATTAAGAATGTTAAAAGCAGTTTTATTCATAAAACCTCTGAACTGGAAACAACCCAGACATCCACAGTAGAGTAGATAAATAAATCATGATATTTTCAAGCAATGGAATAATACACAGCAATAAAAAATGAATGATGGTACTCTTAACAACATAAATGAATCACAGGCCTAATATTCAGCAAGAAACAAAAGAGAATATTGTATATGATTGATTTGATGTTCAAGAAAGGCAAAGACTTTAATGATAAAATCAAAATGGGGCTACTTATTTCCCTAATGAGGAGGTAATCTAATCTCTCTGAAAATAATGATAATAATATCCATCTTGCATGCTAACTGCAGGAAATGTATCTTTAACATCTAAGACCAGATCCTGGCACAGAGTATTGGCTAGCTGAATGATAGTTTGTGTTCATGTTTGTTCTCCACTTGCAGTAGTTTAGTAATTGGCAAGTAAAAGATAGTTCTAGGATACCTAACACAAAAGTTCCAGTATAAATAAATAAACATGTGTGTTTGTGTGTGTGTGTGTGTGCGTGTATACATCCCTCCTTAGTTGCCTCCCAACAGCCATTCCCTTTTTCTTCTTAATAATAGAATCTGTATTTTTTTTTTTTTTCAGAGAAGCCATATACCCAGCCCAGAACAATGAAGCATAACTAAGCCAACCTGGACCTCCCATGCTTCCTTGCCAAATTCACTTCCCCAATTCCCCCTAATACCTAAGGGTGCCCATGGGCGAGGTTTGGGCCAATGAGACCTAAAGAAGAATCCTGATGAGAAACTTTTAGAAAAGATTCGTCCTCTTTGCTGAAAGGAAAGGCACATATTCTCTCACTGTCCCTGTCCCCCATTTTCTGCCTTTGGATGAATGATGTATGGAGTTATGACAACTGCCTTTTGGCCATGGCAATCGAGAAAAAGGCAAATCGCCCCCACTTATCAGAATTAGCAAGTCACCTACCTTCAAAGTTTTTGTTCTGAGAATTATCTTTATTATTTAAGCTCTATTATTTTAGCCATTGTAGTTCAGTATTCTGGTACTTCCAGCTGAAATTATTCCCTTATAAAAAAACAAGTGTGAAAAAAGAGAATGCTAACAACAATAATTAGGACATCTTACCATGCTCTATGTAATTTCCCAATGTCTGGGCACAACCCACCCCTTTCATGGTCTTTCCATGGTCTCCTCCTTGCCACTTTATGAAAATGCCTTCACTTTCGAAGGCAAACACCTTTCAATGGCATGTGAACACACTAATGAGGTCAGTAACTTTCCTTAGGTTTTGAGGCTAAGGAATGAAACTTAAAACATGGGGAAATTCTGTCTGATTGCTGAATTTGCTGGAAGGTAGCCAACTGCTAAATGCTGGTGGGAGCACATACTAACCTACATTTTCCCACAAGCACCCCAGTGCACCAATGCTGTAAATATCAATGTCCCATGAATAGGCTCATTCAGGACTCATTCCTGTGTGGCAGGGCAGATTTATTTTGAAGTCAATGACATTCCACGGCCCTCATGTGTCCACCCCTGTTTCAAGGCCCAGTTTGGGGTCCAGGCAATGCGTTCACATGGTAATATGCCTTTGTAAAACTTGAAAGCGTGTTAGCCCCAGTCAGATAAGACCTCTGTCTCTTTTCTCTCCGACTCACCCTCTCTTGCACTTGCCCTTCTGTAGGGTGGTGTTACAGAGACCAGGGGTTGTTTGGGATTCAGCTAAGGGGAAGTTGAGTTGAAGAGCCACAGAGTCTGGGTTAAGAAGGTTATATTTATGTGGTTTACTTTCACATCTAGTTAAGTTATTGCTAGCTATTCTGGTGCAGGAATGGCTCCTGGCATTATTCCCGCTGCCCGCTTTGGCAATGCCAGGGGTCATATTACAACATGAACATGACCTATTGCACTGGGCATTGAAAGTATATGGGGATTGAAGAAGAAACAAGTTTCCAAAATAATGAAGCAAGAAGCCAGTTTGTGAAAAATCTGCCAGTCTTCAGATATGTAAAATTATAAGCAGAGGATTTGATTCTTACACATGCCCAGCCAAAACAAAAGTTCTGTCCTGCCAGGAATATACTCTATAAGCACTGGGTGCAGTTATAAGCTCACAATATTCTTTTATGTAAATCACACAAAATAGAACCTACCAGAATTCCTGTGCTTGTAGGGCACAAAGCAACACCAGCTCTATGGTGAATATGTTTTGTTTAGTCCTGTATTTTAAAAATCCAATAAATTAGGGGCGCCTGGCTGGCTCAGTCGGTAGAGCATCCGACTCTTTATCTCAGGTCAGGAGCTCAAGCCCCACGTTGGGATCGGAACCTAATTTAAAAAAATAAAAATTAAAGTTAAAAAATTTTAAATTAAAAAAATCCAATATATTGGATCACATTCTGAATAGGACAGCAGTTTTAAACAAAATGAGATAAAAAATTATCCATCAATGGAGCACAATAAAAAAACCAAAATCACTCTACATATTTATAAACAAAGCCACATATATAGTATTAAGAATAATGTGATTACATGGGGCACCTAGGTGGCACAGTCAGTTGTCATCCAACTCTTGGTTTTGGCTCAGGTCATGATCTTGGAGTGGTGGGATTGAGAGTTGCATGGGGCTCCATCCTGAGCCCAGAGTCTGCTTGAGATTCTCTTTCCCTCTCTCTTTACCCCTCCCCTAGTTCTCTTTCTGTATCTCTGAAATGGATAGATAAATCACTGGAAAAAAAAAAAAAAAAAGAATAGTGCACCTGGGTGGCTCAGTTGGGTAAGCATCTGCCTTTGGCTCAGGTCATGATCCTGGGGTCCTGGGATCGAGCCCCCCATCAGGCTCCCTGTCCAGTGGGTAGCCTGCTTCTCGCTCTCCCTCTGCCACTCCCCCTGCTTGTGTGCTCTCTCTGTCTCTCTCTGTCAAATAAATAAAATCTTAGAAGAAGGAGAAGAAGAAGAAGAATGTGATTGCATAATCAATTAACCTAACGCAATGTAGGGTGTTTGGGGTTTTTTTTTTAAGATTTTATTTATGTATTTGACAGACAGAGATCACAAATAGGCAGAGAGGCAGGCAGAGAGAGAGGCGGGGAAACAGGTTCCCTGCTAAGCAGAGAGCCCGGTGTGGGGCTTGATCCCAGGACCCTGAGACCATGACCTAAGCTGAAGGCAGAGGCTTAACCCACTGAACCACCCAGGCACCCAGTCTAGGGGTTTTTAAATGTTCTTTAATTACTCCATTGTATGTCTTAATTTCAGATATCTTTTATATTCATTCAGAATTGCTGATCGTATCAAAATTCAAAAGAAACTATAGAGGTTTGTGTTTAAGACCATTCATTCATAGACACATTATGTAATTGTTCTGGATTTTTGATGTTTGTGGTACAGCGAGCATCTTAAAATTTGTGATTTCTTGGGGCACCTGGGTGACTCAGTCATTAAGCATCTGCCTTCGGCTCAGGTCTCGATCCAGGGGTCCTGGTACTGAGCCCTGCATGGGGCTCTCCGCTTGGTGGGAAGCTTGCTTCTCCCTCTGCTTGTGTTTCCTTATCACTGTGTCTCTCTCTGTCAAATAAATAATCTCTAAAAAACAATTTGTGATTTGTTATAATTTTTTCTCATCCTAAGTAAATATTTGTTTTTATACCCAATATCGTCTGCCTACTTTTGCATTTTTTTCTGTAAAAGTGTCCTCTTGAAGTGTGAAGTGTACACACCCCCAAGCTGTTGCTCTTAGTCAAGCAACAGCAGCGATCAGTAAAGACTGCAGATGTCACTTACCAGTGTGGGGTTTGTCGAGCTTTGAAAGGACAAGAACATTAAATGAGAAAACTTGAACTTGCTTTATGGGATGCCCTACATAGAAGTTGTTAAGTGAATGTAACCTGATGTTAAATAGAACACTCTCTTCAATTTCTCCAGAGGGATTGATATCATAGCTCTCACCGACATATGAGACAGAGTGCCATTACGAAGAATCTTAAAAAAGAAAAAAAAAAAAATGTGACTTTTAGTTTAAAAAATTCAGGACATTTATCCAGGGACTTCTTTTGCACTTCAAGAATAAAAAAAAGTTTTTGGAGAGTGGGAAGGAGGAGGAAAGATTCTGGTAGGAAGGATTCTTGGGGAAATTTGTGCTGAGACCTTCAAGTCCTATCCTCCTATGAGGAAATGGGAAGGAGGAAGTGGGCCTGAACCAACCCTCCCCCTCAAAGCCTTGGCGCAGCCACTTTGAGAGTCTGACACGTGTGGCCTGGAGTTTGAGGAATGACGAGCTGCCCCAGAAAATATGCAGGGCAGGAGAAAAGCTGGTAAGCTGTGTTGGGGTGAGGGGTGGAATCAAAGCAGGTAACTGCTTCGTCTGGAAAACTACCTCGTCTCTTCCTGTAGCAGGACACAAAGGTGCAGAGCACCTAGGACCTGCCCTCCTGAAGCTGTTTTAGGGTCTGCCAGAAGACCATCTTTGGGAGGCAGTGGGGTTCCAAGAGCATGTGAGGAAGCCTTCAGAGAAGTTGGGGAACAGCCAGCTAACAAAAGGTCATCAACACATCCCCAGAGAATCCAGCAGGGGGATCCCCACAAGGATGCTGAAGAGAATATCAACTTCATTTATTTTTTTAAAGATTTTATTTATTTATTTGACAGAGAAACAGAGAGCACAAGCAGGGGGAGCAGCAGGCAGAGGAAGAAGCAGGCTCCCTGCTGAGCAAGGAGCCCGTGGGACTCAGTCCCAGGACCCGGGATCATGACCTGAGTTGAAGGCCATTGCTTAACTGACTGAGCCACCCAGGCACCCCAAGAATATCAACTTTAAACACAAGCCTAACTCAGCAGAAAGCCAAGCAATGGCAAATACAGAAGTAAGACTGTGTCCTGCCCCCATCTTTCCTTCCTCTCTCTGTGTTCTAGCCCTAGGGGTGAGCCCAATGAAGGAAGAACAGCAAGAAAAGAGAAATAAAGGAAAAATGTGGGCCACCAAGCCACTAGTGATATAGTCTGACAAATGGAGATTTGACATTAAATAACATTCAGAGTTTTAATTATTTCTGGGGCTGGGTATTCTTTTCTTTAAGATTATTTATTTATTGACTTGAGAAAGAGAGAGAGAGAGAGAGACAGCGTGCATGGGGGGAAGAGCAGAGGAAGAGAGAGGGAGGATCTCAAGCAGATTCCACACTGAGTGGGGAGCTGATGCGGGGCTCGATCTCCCCACCTGACCTGAAATCAAGAGTCCGGTGCTCGACTAACTGAGGTACACAGGGGCTGCACCAGGGCTGGATATTCTAATGGGAACCTTAGGCTCTATGACTTAAAATGATGACAGGACTGACTGTATATGGCCTATGGGTGAATCATATTTATCCAGGGCAGGGAAGAACTACCACAGAAAATAAACTTCATAGCATCAGTAAGAACAAAAGTAAAGCTGTTTTATCACATTCCACAAGTCAAATCTATTCAACACATTTACCACATTAACTTAAGAATAAAGGAAATAGAGAGCTATAAATAACCTAAAACTATAGTTATGGCTTTGACTCAACATCATTTTCTAATCCTTTCTTCAGAGAGCTTTATTGAAATCCAAATATGGAAGTGACCAAATCCATGTCTCGATCTTGTTCTTAACCTGAATCACTCATTCAACAAATATCTAATGAGACTTGACAAGTTCAGCTTCCTAAATGCTACTTTCTGTCTTGCCACTCCCCTACTCAAGAACTTTCTATAACCCCCCCATTCCTTACAGCACTGATTTTCCAGGGGATGACACTCCCCTAGTGGGGAGAGGGATATCAGTAGGGGGGAGCTTGAATTCGCCCTCCCCTCCTTCTCTTTTCATTCTGAGACATGCCTTGGGGAGGAGAGGAGCTCCCTTCCCTCCCTCTCCAGCCCACTGACCCAACTGCCCTAAAAGCCAGATGCGTCAGAGGACTCATTTGATTTGCTTTCAGCAGAGCTCCTATCCTTTGTCCACTGAAACCACTAGGATAAAAAGGAAATAGAATTATATTTCATTTGGATTCAACTTGCATTTTCTTTTATTTTTTTTTATTAAGCCGGGAATAGGATATTCTCTGTTGGCAGCAGTCCAGCGATAATCATTTTAGCTCAGATGGCTTCTCTAATGCCACATCCTGGGGAAGAAAAGCTTATGGGGCTTTCATGACAGCCTTTTATTTCTAGGGGCTCTTTAGTCTCTGCCTCTTACACCTGGCCTGAGAGAAGGTTTGGAGGCTTTGGGGTCAAAGCAGTTTGGTCAGGAGAGGGAAGGTGGAGCAGCAGTTACAAAGGTCTGGCCTGCACCCGGCTTGGAGAATATCTTTGCCGTCCACACATTTACATGAGTTTTTCTAAGACATTAAGCCTCCTCACGCTCTCCTCTGTGGTCTCTGGTATGCCTTGTTTGGGAAGGTATTAAAATGAATTGTTTGAATCAAGTCTGATTACCCTGTTTTGGCTTGTTGTATAGCCCACTGGAAAAGCCAAAAATAGTGATGGAAAGCATGTTCAGATACGGGTGTTGGGAGACATGACTGACACTTGTATTCTATGCTTCCTTTTTTGATCCCTTCTTTCATTTTTAGTGTTTTTTTTTTTTAAGCTTTATTTTGGTGTGTTTTTTTTTTAAGATTTTGTTTACTTGACAGAGATCACAAGTAGGCAGAGAGGCAGGCAGAGAGAGAGGGGGAAGCAGGCTCCCCGCTGAACAGAGAGCCCGATGCGGAGCTCAATCCCAGGACCCTGAGATCATGACCTGAGCCGAAGGCAGAGGCTTAACCCACTGAGCCACCCAGGCGCCCTTTTAGTGTTTTTTTTTATGTTCAACACCACAATTACTTATTATGGGCCAGAAATTAGTGATTAAACAAATCAACAAGAAAGATGAGGCACCTGGGTAGTTCAGTCAGTTAAGCATCCAACTCTTGATTTTGGCTCAGGACATGATCTCAGGGGCTTGGGATCCAGTCCTTTGTTGGGCTCCAGCTCAGCTCCCTCTGCCTCTACCCCTTCCCAACTTGCGCACATTCTCTCTCTCTTTCTCAAATGAATAAACCTTAAAAAAAAAAAAAAATCAACAAGAAAGAGGCTAGGGGAAGTATCTTGGGAGGAGTGTGGGGGGATTTGGCCTGCCCACCATCTTCAGCAGGTACCCCAAAACCACCCGATTAACACTAACAGGATGGTGATGATAGCAGGATGATAAATGAAAAGTGTGAAATCTTCTGGAAAGAGTATGAATGCCACCCTCATGGAGTTAAGCCTGTATTCTCGAAACATAAGCAAATAAAAATGCAGCTTCAAGACAAGATTGTCTTGTCTCTCCCCATCAGCTTTTTAACACTACTACAAGGGAAGCTTATGGTCTTTTGGAGTCAGAAACGGATGTGCACACAATTAAATAAATTACTAGAGGGTAAATGTTATAATGGGGTATTATTGTGTTTTCCTAATGAAGCCTTTCCAGGGTGGGCCAAGAGTGCTCATTTTCTACTCGTTAACGGCAATCTGGCCCCAAGAGATAATCTTTCCCCAATACCCGGGCAGCACCCATGTCTTGATACTTCCAAAACGACTGTCCTCCTGTGGTTTGACCTTCCTTATGAGGCCATCAGGAAAGTTTTCCTTGCATCCCTGAAACCATTGCTATTCCTTACTAAGCACCTTCCCATCAAGTCCTGCCCTGAGCCATCAAAGTCTGTCATGTACGGAAAGGTATCTGTGTATCACTAAGGACTGCTGGATTTTCTTCTACCCAGGACAAAAAAAACAAAACAAAACAAAAAGAAACCTGATTCAGTGAATGTATGCTTTGCAGTGTCAGTTGACTTTTCTATCAATATTTCTTCAGGAGTATTTTCTGCATGCCAGCATGATGTTGGGCATCTGCTATGTTATGATAAACAAGATGGACGTCCCTTACTTCCTGAGCTCCTTGCCAGGTAAGTTACCCCAACAAGTGAAGTTTTCTCTTCCCTCCTTTACCAGAAAGACCCACCCAGGCTTTGTCCTGTAGGAGCTGCCCCCCAAGGACTAGCCCACACACCTGCAGACGGTTACCAGTCACATGGATTTCAGCACTTATGAAATAACATACTTTCCCCATGGTATCCTCTTTCACAGAATCCTATTTACTGCTTTTGTGAGACTTATAATCTGAGGATATTTCATTAATCAATCTGTCCCTTGGTTCATTACCTCACCCTCTCATTAGTATGGAAATTCCATGAAAGCGAGGACTGCTTGGCCTTCGTCCCAGCTGAATACTCAGTACCTAATCAGCCCCTTGCACATTGTAGGTGCTCAATAATATTTGTTGAATTAATAATTCAAGGAAAGGAAGAAGGGAAGGAGGAAGGAAGGAGGGAAGGAAGAGAGAGAAAAAGGGAAGAAGAGAGGAAGAAAAAGGAAGAAGGAGTTAAGGAAAGGAAGGAAGAAGAAATAAGGAGGAAGGGAGAAAAGGAGGGAAGGAAGGAAAGGAGGTAGAAGAAGAAAACAAGAGTCAGAAAAGGTTATGCAAGGCCTTAACAAAGATAGGGTCACCTAGTTTCTTCAGGACTTCACATATCCTTGCATACACTCCATTTGTAAGGGGATTACGGGTCTGAGGCGGCATCTTCCTCTAGTTCCGGAGACTCACAGTCAACTCACCTGGCCATTCTCTCAGGGTAAACAGTGAAATACTTTGGGCCTTGAAGACCTTGAGCCACACAGCTGAAAGAGATTATTATTTCTTGATGTCGCCAAGTAGAAGGAAAGGAGCACAAACTCCTGGGCTCTTGGTAGGCAGTTGTATCTGGTGGTTTGGATGTGTCACCGGAGACAGAACACAAGCAAGATTTGCCTGGGTCCAACAATGTTTTTCTTTAACCAAGGCAAACATTCTAATGGCAGTATTTCTTGGGACACCTGGGTGGCTCAGTCAGTTGAGCAACGGACTCTTGACTTCAGCTCAGGCAGTGATCTCAGAGTTGTGAGATCAAGCCCTGCCTCAGGCTCCGAGCTCAGCATGGAGCCTGCTTGAAAGATTCTCTCTCTCCCTCCCACTCTGCGCCCCCTTCATGTGCACACATGTGCGCATGCTCTGTCTCTCAAATAAATAAATAAAGTGAAATCTTTTTTGAAAAGAAAATATTTCTTGTTTTATTAGATAATCTTAAATACATGTTTTCTAATATTCTTAAATATATTTTTCTAGTTAGAATTCACATACACTGAAAGCAAACCTGTTAAACTGGCTAAGCAAGGGTTAAATTGGCTAAGCAAAGGTAGACCTCATTGCAAGGAAATGCATTGCATTTCCTTGCAAGGAAATGCATGTGATCAGTGAGATATGATCCCTTAGAACCACAACCTAGGCCCAAGTTAAGAATTTTAGGTACTTGGGGCACCTGGCTGGCTCAGTCAGTGGAACATGTGACCCTTGGTCTCCAGGTTGTGAGTTCGAGCCCCACGTTGGGTGTAGAGATTCCTTAAGAATTTTTTTAAAATTTAAAAAAACTTATAAAAAGGATTTTAGGTGCCTGAATCATTTGTTTATTCCCATTTCCTGCATTTACTAAACATTTATTGAGAACATATTATGTCTCCAGTGGGTTCATTATTCAGTGATAAACTTGATAAACAAAATCAAATTGCACTTTCTGGAAGGGATAGGGTGGTGGCCGCTGCTGGAAGTCCTGGATACGTAGTATGAGTGTCCCACACTCTAGTGTGTCAGATACACAGAACACATCCCACCCACACCTGGAGAACGGTGCTTCCCAGCCCACTCCCTGTGGGGCTAACATGCTTTTTGGTGCTACTAAGGGTATCAAGATGTCACTCAAAAATATTTACACCAGAAGACATTGTGGGTTTTGCTGCCTTTTTTTAGCCACCATGTATATAAAAATGCTGGTGAGGTCGTTTCTTGGATAACGCAATGCAATTGCAAACACTGAGAAGCAGCCCAAATTCCAGCCACACTGTGTGGAAGAGAGTTTCAGGGCGAAGCTGCTGCTTCTCAGTCTTCCACGTTCACTTTTGATGCTAATACCAGAAATCACATTGCCCTGGGTTTCCGGTTTGCTAGCGGATAACTATATACCAGGTTCACCTGTACATCACACAGGGATTTGTATGGGCGGCCTTGTTTGTCAAGCAGCAACAATAGAGCTTCCTTTCCCCAGCTGACCCGCTGGAATCATGACACTGGGGATCACTCTCTACCTTGACTGACCAGCTGCTTCTTTTTTTCCGATCCTGCCTGACCATCAGATGTGGGACATAACTCACTTATACTATGAAGCATTGAGAATCCCAAAGTTCTAGGTGTAGAGGGTGCCTGATGCATATTTCTTGACTGGTTTCTTTAGTCTCTGAGTTGCTTGGTTCTCTCAGCTTAGAATCATCTACCCTGAGCTCAGAATACTTCAGCGGTACTGGTCATAATTTATTTTCTTGCTGTTTCTATCCCACCTGACTTTGCAGTTAGGAAGATATGATGGAAGGTGAACAATGACTTCCCAAGGATGAAAATGCCCTGATCCCTGGAATGTGTGAATGTGATTAGGCCACACAGAACAGGGGAGCTAAAGCTGCAGGTGGAATGAAGGTTGCGAATCAGCTGTAGAGAGAAGAAATGATCCTGGATCCAATGTGCGGTGAGCCAAATGCAATCACATGGGTCCTTATAAGTGAAAGAAGGAGGCAGGGAGGTCAGAGTTAGAGGAGGAGTTATAACAAGGGGAAGGAGGCTGAAGGGTTGAAACTACTTGTCTTCCAAGATGGAAGGTGGCCAAAGAATGTGGGCAGCCCCCAAAAGCCGGAAAAGAAGGAATGCAGCCATGCCATCCCTTGCCTTTTATCCCAGTGAGACTCATTTTGAACTTCTGGTCCGCAGAACTATAAGGTAATACATTTGTGTTGCTTTTTTTTTAAATTTATTTATTTGTCAGAGAGAGAGGGAGAGAGAGCGAGCGAGCACAGGCAGACAGAGTGGCAGGCAGAGGCAGAGGGAGAAGCAGGCTCCCTGCTGAGCAAGGAGCCCGACGTGAGACTCAAACCCAGGACGCTGGGATCATGACCTGAGCCGAAGGCAGCCGCTTAACCAACTGAGCCACCCAGGCGTGCCCATTTGTGTTGCTTTAAGCCACTAAGTTTGTGGTAATTTGTTACCACAGCAACAAAAAACTGATACATTGTTTGATTCATCTTTGTTTCTGTAAGTGCCCTTGCTTTCTGCATGCGTTGAATGAGTAAATACCAAAGAACTACCGTTTTATACCTATGGTTAATTTTTTTATTGTGATAAAATATACATAATATAATTTACCATTTGTAAACATACTGTTCGGTGTTACTAAAGTTATTCACAGTGTTGTATAACCATCAGCACTATCTACACCCAAAAGTTTTTAATCCCCTCTCTCCAAAAACTCTCTACTCATTAAACAATAACTTCCCCTTTCTGCTCGGCGTCTGCCTGCCCCCACACCCTCCGAGTCCGATAACCTCTATTATACTTTCTATATATGTCTGGCTTATTTCACTAAGCATAATGTTTTCAAGGTTCATCCATTTGGTAGTGTATAACAATATCTGATCCCTTTTTATGGCTGAAAAATATTCCACTGTTTGCATATACCACATTTCATTTAGCCATTTATCTGTTGATGGACACTTGGGTTGTTTCCATCTTTGGCTATTGTCAATAATGCAGCTATGAACATTGGTGTACAAGTATCTGTACAAGTGCTTCCTGCTTTCAGTTCCTTGGTATATATCCAGGAGGGAAATTGCTGGATCATATTGATAGTTCTATGCTCAACCTTTTGAAAAACTGCCAAATTGTTTGCCATAGCAGCTGAACGATTTTATAATCCCACCAGCACTTCCTGAGGGCTCGTTTCTCCAAATCCTCATCAACACCTATTTTCTATTCTTTCTCTCTTTCTTTCTCTCTCTTTTTTTTAAACAAAATTATAGCCATCCTAGTAGTTGTGAAATGGTACCTTAGTGTGGTTTTGATTTTCATCTCACTAATTACCAATGATGTTGCACATCTTTTAATGGGCTTCTGGGCTTTTGCATATCTTCTTTGGAGAAATATCTATTCCTTTGTTTTACTTATTTTTTGTACTGAGTTATTTATTTTTGCCCTCATGTTTTTGTTATTGAGTTTTAAGTGTTCTTATATATTCTGGATATTAATCCCTTATCAGATAAATAATTTGCAAATATTTTGCCCCATTCAGTAAGTTGTATTTTTGCCTTCTTTGATCCACTAATATTCATGAAGTTGATAAAGTCCAAATTATCTATTTTGTTATTGTTGATGTCTATGCTTTTATGCTTTATCTCAACATAGGATTCTATTTTAATATCTCACAGAAAGTGTCATAGCTTCTTGATTTGGTTTTCCACTCTGTGTCTGTTACCATATAAAGGATTGTCCAAATAGCAGAATTTGCATGCAGCAAGGTGTTCTTTTACATGTGAAAATCTCCAATTAGCTTTATTCACAACAGTTTAAAATTGTAAATAATCCGAATGTCCATCAATAGCAGAATGATTAAATAAAGTATGGAACACTGATCAGTGGAAGAAGACATGACAATAAAAAAGAATGCGATCTTACTACAGATACAAACATAGATGAATGTCAATGACACAGTAAAGAGAAAGAGGCCAGTGTGTACACATGGTGTAGTTCCATTTATCATGAAGTTAGAGAACAGACAAAACCAGTCTATGATGGAGACATCTGGCCGCCTCAGTCAGTAAAGCATGCAACTCTTGATCTCAGGGTTGTGGGTTCAAGCCCCATGTTGGGTGTAGAGATTATTTAAAAGTAAAATCGTTATTAAAAACAAAACAAAATAAAAGGGGTGCCTGGGTGGCTCAATCAGTTAAGCTTCTGCCTTCAGCTCAGGTCATGATCTCAGGGTCCTGGGATCAAGCCCCGCATTTGGTTCCCTGCTCAGCAGGGAGCCTGCTTCCCCCTCTCACTCTGTCCCTCCACCCACTCATGCTCCCTCTCTCTCTCAATCTTTCTCAAATAAATAAAATCTAAAAAAAAAAAAGACAAACAACAAACCAATCTATGAGGATAGAAGTCAGTTCCATGGTTACCTAGAGTGAGGTATTAATTGGGAAGAGGCTCAAAGGAGACAAGAAAATTTTCTGAGTTACTGGAAATAATTTAAATCTTGATCTAAGCAGTGCCTCCATGGGTGCATATGTATGTATAATTCATCAAATTTATGCAAGATTTGTGAGCCTTACTGTTAAATGCTATACCTCGATTAAAAAAAAAATAAATCCCTGGCTAATAGAGAGAAGCCCAGTGTTCGTGTTCATAAGTGATCTTGGTGGTCTTTCCTGTCAGAACACGGTCTGTGCTACCTCTCCAAAATGCTCAGCCTTCTTTGGAAAGCTTAAAAACAACTGACAGAGCAGCAGCAGCAAAAAGAAGCTCCTTACCACTGTCTTAGGATCTTGGAAATGTGCTTGTGGCAGGAAGAGTTTCCTTGAGGACTTGCTAGAAGGGCAATAAGCCATTAGTTTCTAGATTCCTGTTCTATTCCTAAAATATAAAAATAGGTTCCCTGGAAAAAAAATCAGCGAGCAACCAAATAAGACGCTTTGGATGCTGGAATATTTGGAAACTATGCACTTGGTTGCTGCTCAAAGATGTTGCTAAGATACTCTAGATACCAAGAAACACGATTCAAAAGGGTAATGAGCAATATAAAGCAGATTTTGTTTTAAACCCAAGTGTAAGTTCAAGCATGTGTCCTGCTAACAGGCTCAGATACTGAGAAAGCATGAAGTGGTAGCACATGGGGGCCATTTGCTCATTGCCCTTTTCTCTCAGCAAAGTATGTGAAGTTGTGGAAAACCTGCAATACCTGATGTTTGAAGAAATTAAAATTTCAATATCCTTTATGTGGGGGACTAGGTAGCTAGAAATATCAGTCATCAGTCCACGTCAATGGAACAGGGGTATGTTGAGTCCTTGAATGTGAAGTTTGAAGGCAGGTGGGATGGGCAGATAATGCTGGGCAGGATTATCCTGAGAAAAGGGGGCTATTATTCAAAATTGAATTTATAAAATGGCCCACCAAAACTGAGCTGAAAGTCATACAGTAAGGATAGGGGTATGAGATTGCATATGTGATTTGATCCATCTCAGGTCCAGAGACAAGACTGAAAAAAAAAATGCTTTATCAATGCATGTTATTTCAAAAGTTTTCAAGATACTAGAATGCATTAGCAGAAGTCTGACAAAGACGTTTAGTACTCCCTGTGCAGATTATTGGCTATATCATATTTTGTTCACTGATTATTTGGAATAGGTTTTTTTTTTGATGGGTTAAATTATAAAGTAATTAGGAATTCAACTTGTATTGAGTAAGTGCTATGGTGATACGCACGGCAGTCCTGGGTTCTTTGATATGATTTAGATATTATACCAATTTCAGAAAAGTTCCCCCAAACCATCTCCTTAAAAAGAACTATTAAACAATTAGAGATTAACCTTATTGGGGGGGATCATAGGAGTTACTTTGTAACCTTCAAGAATGTAATTTCTATGGTTATAATAAAGAGATCTGATTAGGTGCTGACATCATTAATAGGGAGCAAAACAGAACTGAGCGTAAATGCTACTAAGACATTCCAATGTAGTGTCTAATTTTGGATTGCACAGCAGCAGAAATGACAGCACCCATCTCGAGAGATCTTTAAAGTAACACCAGCCCCGTCCTGTTCCTGAAGGCTTAGCATTATTTACTTTTTGGCATCAAGGACTGCATGATTTCAAGTACCTCACACACACAAGAGTTGTTTCTTCAAGTGCTCACACAACCAACAGATGGCAGAGTTGGCTGTTGTTCTATGGTCCAATACAAATCTATATTGATACTGAGTAAACTAGATAGTTTCTTTAAGATGAGTGTGTATTTCCCCAGGAATCAGAATATCTTACACAATCCTATGCATATATTCTTCTCTTTCTCATTTCAAAGTGCATTTCTGAGCCTCTTTCCCCAAAACCTACCAAAAGAAAGAATCTCCCCTTTGGCTAGGACCCAGGGCCGACAGCAGACTCAGTTCAGAAAAGGAAAAGGCTCATGAACAAGGATATGAGCTAGAGCTTTGGGCTCTCTCTTAATAGGGATCCCATCTAAACAGGGCAGTCCTTCCAATAAAAGAAGAGTTTAAAATCCGTACAAACCACTGCCACCAACCTGTCTCAGTATAACCACTGAACTTTCACCATGTCCCAGAGAGGCCCTGGGACAGATCAGGTCCCATGTGGAGCCAGATCAGACTTCTGACCTCTGCCCTTGCACCTGAATTATGATTCCAAACAAAGGTCCAGCCCACACCCTCCTCTCCTATCTTTGATCACTTCCCGGATCTGGGTGAGAAACTCAGACTTTGGCTTTTAAGTCCATCCTAAAGAGAGTTCAACTTATCCCAGGAGTTCGTGCACGCCCATAAAGCCAGGGAACTAAGGTCCTAATCAGTGTGTGATTGCATTCATCTTCCTCTTTCTGCAGGATCACAGGATCAAACACTGTATTAGCTTCTGAAACTCCAGGAATCTCATGACCCTTTCTCCAATGGTAAAAACAGTAGCTAACACTTACTGAGCATTTGTGATATGTCAGAACCTATCATCAATACATTTACTTATAAAGGCATTTATTCACTTATTCATTCAGCAAGTATTTACTGAGTGACCACGATGGCCAGGCACAGCCCTGGCAAACCAAACACTTGCCTTTTTAGGTGGTCTAGTCTAATAGGAGGAGAAAAACAATCACAAAATAATTACATTATATAGTATATTAGAAAGTTACAGGCCCAGAGAGAAAGTAATTCAAGAGGAATAAGAAGTACGAGTATAGGAGAGTGGCAATTGCTATTTTAAATCATGCAGGCAGGGATTCCACCAAAAGAGTGGCTTATGGGCAGAGGAAAGAGTCATTTCAAAAGTCCTGGGGCAGGAGTTTGTCTGGCATGTTCAAGAACAGCGAGGATGCCAGTGAGGTAGGAGTAGAGTGAAGAAGGGGTAGAGCCATAGGAGGTGAGAACGAGGAGGTATTGATGGGGTGGTTAAGCAGATGAGAAAGGGGCCTTTCAGTTACTGTTGGGAATTTGACCTTTCCTAAGGAGAAGAAAAAAGCTATAGAGTATTTTGATCTAATTTATGTTTTGTTTTTGTTTTTGTTTTTGTTTTAAAGATTTTATCTATTATACGACAGACAGAGATCACAAGTAGGCAGAGAGGCAGGCAGATGGGGAGGGGAGCAGGCCCCCCGCTGAACAGAGAGCCCGATGCGGGGCCTGATCCCAGGACTCTGGGACCATGACCCGAGCCGAAGGCAGAGGCCCTAACCCACTGAGCCACCCAGGCGCCCCTTGTTTTTGTTTTTGTTTTAAGATTTTATTTGTTAGAGAGAGAGAGAGTAAGTGAGCACAAGCTGGGGTGGAGGAGCAGAGGCAGAGGGAGAAACAGACTCTCTGCTGAGCAGGGAGCCTGACTCAGGGCTCAATCCCAGGACCCTGGTACCATGACCTGAGCTGAAGGTAGATGCTTAACTGACTGAGCCACCCAAGCACCCCTCATTTATGTTTTAACAGAGTTGTTGTCTACCTTGTTGAGAAGGACTCCAGAGAGTTAAAGGTAAAGCATGGAGACCATACGGACAAGGTGGCCAGGTCTTTGTACCCTTGCATTAGCCAGTCTTTGGTGGGGCTGCCCCCTGGGAAAGCATGGAAGTTTTGAATTAGGTCGCTCTCTTCAACCAAGACAGTCCCCCTGAGGGACATACCCCGTGAAGATTGCCTTCAATGGCCAATAGTCCCAGCAGATGGGGGAGGAGCACATGGGTCCCAAAGAGGACATCTGGGAGGGATGGGCACCAAGTAACCACTGTAGAGAAGAAGTGGCCAAAATCAAAAGATAGCTGTGAATGTGATACAAAGCAATTAGATCCCGGATATATTTTGAAGTTAGATCCAGCAGGATTTGCTACCGAGAGGAGTCAAGAATAGTCCATAATTTGGAGACTGAACAATGGAAAGCTAAGACTACTATTAATTAGACAGGGAACACCGAATCAGTGCTATCTTATGTAATCCACATAATTAAACTATGTGGCAAGCACTTGCACTAGCTACAGATGCAGCTGAGGAAACAGAGCCGAGGAAATGTCAAATGACAAAGCCACATCAGCCTAAGACTCAGTTTTTTCATATGTAGAACTGAAGTTAAAAAAAAAAAAAAAACAGAGCCTACCCCTTCAGTGTGTCTTGATGATTAAATGGGATCAGCCATACAGCGTGTTTAGCATGGCTCATGGTTTGTCTGAATAACTGTTAGTTTTATTAAGAATCAGGACTAATGGTGAAGAGGCGAGCTGGACCGTCTCACCCTGGCTGAAGGAAGTGCAGGAGTAGAGAATGAGGCTTTGCCATGAATGTTGATCCTCACATTTGAAATCCCCCAGGAAAAGGTGTCCGAGCTGAGCTGCAAAGGCCTGTGGTCTCCCTGTGACACCAGGAGGCACACTCAGGGACCAGTGTCCTCTTCTGAGGTCCTGACGATGGGCCATTTAAAGAATCCAACAAATGAACATCTTCCAAGAAATACCTATTTTATTTATTCTTAGAACCGGCATTCAGCACACATTTGCTTATCTCTGGATATCCTTAACCTAACACAAATAAAGCCTTATTGAGACAGATCTACACCAAGAAAAACTTGTGGGTCTTGAATCTGGTTCAGCATTTTTTGAGGAAGATAGGGCAAAGCAAATGGCCACCATCATCTTTTTCCAAGCTTGAGCATGCATGCCTGTCTTCTGTTTCCCAGTTTGAGGCACGGAGTAAAATGACTGCTACTAAAAACAAAGCAAGAGCACCAGAAGCTCACGATATCACAGTTCATGATGACTAGACCTTTCTCTGCACATATGTAACACTTTTCAAAAGCTTACATTTACTATCCAAGAGTCATGATAAAATGGCTAATTTTGCCCATAATGTTGTGATTGCATTATTGCAAGAACAAAATACAATTCCAAATTGTTAAAAAAAAAAAAAATTGACTGCGTACTAAGTTGATTCTATGTAACAAAATCTCCCTCTATTAGAATAACAGAGAAAACCTAGGTCAAAATAACTAATATACATTTGTAACATGAAAGCACAAAATATGTAAAATATTTTTATGATGTATTTTATCCTTTTAGATAAAATACACATATTAGCGTCAACATATTCTAATAAACTGAGACTAATTAAATGACAAAAGCTACAGTTTAAAGTAGTTATATGTCATAACCATACAAGTCTTTGAATATATAAGAAGTAATTATTCCTAAAATAGACTATGTATTGAGGAACATAAGTTTTCAATCTCTTGCTTTGAAATTAAAAGAATGCAATGAATTTAGCAAATAAGTCTTTGAAAATGCTCAAAAGAAATAATCTCAAAAACTTAAATTCAGTAAAATATGTTCATTTGAACTATCATAGAAATTCAGTAAGTTTTCACCAAGCATCTACTATTCGTATTAGGTGTATATTGTAGCTCATTTACTCCTCTCTGCTACAATGTGTACTATACCACACACACACTACCAAGAAACCAGAGGCTACCTATCTTATCCAATATCACATAGTGGGATTTAAACCCCAGCCTTCTAACTTATTAAGTAATTTCTATGCCCAATATGGGGCTCAGACCCACAATCCCAGGGTCAAGAGTTGCAACCTCCACCAACTGAGCCAGCCAGGTGCTCCTCAGCGTCCTAACTTGAAATCTGGAGTTTGTTACACTTCAAAATAATTTCTTGTATTATAAAATTGAACACAGGACAGTATGAGTTAATGTGCATTTCCCATATTCTCTACAGAAAATCCTTCTCTTAACTTACGATATGTGGTTGCAAGCAGAAAGATAGATAACCTGCAGAGAAGATCAGGTCATCTTCCCTAATCCTCACCCTCTGCTTGTCCCTAACCCTTCGGAAGCCCCATAAACATGGATGACTATGTTGAGCCACGGTAAACTTTGAACTCTTGGCTTTGGCCTCAAATGCCACTGCACTCCCCCAGCAGACAAGGCTGAGCCAAGTAAAATGGACTGGAACTTGGAAATAAAACCAGTTATGCAGCCCACTTGACCTTCCTATCTAGACAACCCTTGAACACAGCCCCCCATGCCCATGCTTGATGGTAAGGCAAGGCCAATCCAATGAAAATCGGGAATGAAAGCCAAGAAGAGGGGAACACACGAGCCTGCATCACTGCTGCCCAGGGAAGAACCATTCCAGAAGATCAGCCCCAGCCCTCAGCTGAACTCAGCTCTGCCCTTCTGGCTCACCCAGACAAATGGGAAAGAAGAAAGGAGAGAATGAAGTGAAGTAGCCAGGACTCTCCCTCTTTCTTTTTCCCTCCAGAAGAAAACCATCACTGAAGACAGAAGTCTTATTTATTTTTTTTTAAGATTTTATTTATTTGACAGAGATCACAAGTAGGCAGAGAGGCAGGCAGAGGGAGAGGAAGGGAAGCAGACTCCCTGCTGAGCAGAGAGCCCCATGTGGGGCTTGATCCCAGGACCCTGGGATCATAACCTGAGCTGAAGGCAGAGGCTTTAACCCACTGAGTCACCCAGGAGCCCCCAGAAGTCTTATTTAAACTCCACCTCTGGTGCCCCATACTGGAGAAAGCATGGCCCAGGAATAGCTCTGCATGTTGGACTGGAATGAGACCAATCCATAGCAACATCGCTCCTGCTGGAATGGACCCTTGAGGTAGCCAAGGGAGCACGGAGAGCTTCCTTAGGCTATGAGCCAACATTTTCTATTCCTGATGTAAAAAAATTAGAATTTAATAACATTAGAAGGCACAAAATAATAAATGCTGGGGGGTTTGTGGAGAGCCTTGGAACCACCCCCCATTGCCTGTTGAGGCGGTGCCACATGTCTCCTACTGTTGCCCTTACAAGTCTCTGAATGAATTTGTAATAGGAAACCTTCAGAATGTGGTGTGTGAGTTCCGCTTGCTTCATTTTTACAACAAGGGCATGATATTTCCGGGAAGGGGTTTTGAAGATATGAGTGCTAAGTAAGCAGTGCTATTATATGGATATGAAATGGAAAAGTCTCCCAGTATTTGGGAGCTGATGCAGTGGACCAGAGCTGGTTTTAATTATGTAGAAGTGATTGGTTACAGTAAAACTCAAATTGGAAAATTGCCTCAGAGTTAGAGAAAAGAATTCTTAAGATTCTAGAATTGGCAGAGATGAAAGGGCCCATCTCATTCAGTGGTGCCCTGCATTCTATGTAAGCCAATCAACAAATATTTACTAAGCATCTATTATGTACCAGGAACTCAAATATAAAAATTCTTTTTTAGGGGCACCTGGGTGGCTCAGTGGGTTAAGCCTCTCTCTGCCTTCGGCTCAGGTCATGATCTCAGGGTCCTGGGATAGAGCCCCGCATCGGGCTCTCAGCTCTGGCGGGGACCCTGCTTCCTCCTCTCTCTCTGCCTGCCTCTCTGCCTACTTGTGATCTCTCTCTCTGTCAAGTAAATAAGTAAAATCTTTTTTAAAAATTCTTTTTTAAGGACGCCTGGGTGGTTCAGTTGGTTGAGCGGCTGCCTTCGGCTCAGGTCATGATCCCAGCATCCTGGGATCGAGTCCCGCATCGGGCTCCTTGCTCAGCGGGGAGCCTGCTTCTCCCTCTGCCTCTGCCTGTCACTCTGTCTTCCTGTGCTCGCTCTCTCTCTCTGACAAATAAATAAATAAAATCTTTTTAAAAAAAAATTCTTTTTTAATATTAAAAAAACTCCATCTTTTACAAACGTAGTGATCCGAAGGGGCACGTGCACCCGAATGTTTATAGCAGCAATGTCTACAATAGCCAAACTATGGAAAGAGCCTAGATGTCCATCAACAGATGAATGGATAAAGAAGATGTGGTATATATACACAATGGAATACTATGCAGCCATCAAAAGAAATGAAATCTTGCCATTCGCAACGA
>PISX010022048.1:0-32457 GCA_004024625.1 Mellivora capensis
GCCCTCCTTTCTTGTGTGCTCTCTCTCTCTCTCTGACAAATAAATAAAATCTTTAAAAGAAAAAAAGAACTTCTATACCTTTCTTGATTTGTGTTTTTAAACATTCTTGGTGAAATCACCTATGATACTTCCTCCAGGAAACATATATTCCTTCATTGATTTTTAATTATTCATTCAACATGCATTTATTGGGCATTAAATATAGACTAGGTATTTAGTGGACATTGCAGATGAAAAGCTCTTAAATTTTCCCTAGTTTGGAAACTGCTACAATTATAAAATTCTAAGATTGTCACTACAACTTCCTGCATTTAAAGAAATAATGACTTACCATTATAAATGACCAGAGACTGGAGTATCAAGTTTAATCCCTTCACAGATGAAACCACAAAATCAATGAAGCAGCATTATTCACAAAAAGAAAAAGAAAGTACACAACTTTTACACTATTATATTTTTTTAAAAGTTAAAAGGTAGAGTTTCCATATCATTCCACAACAAATCCTGGTTGCAAATTTATGGCATTGTGTGTGTAGGCATTTGGAGAGTTGAGAAGGGAAATTGTTCAGTGGTGTTTTTTTTTTAAAGGCTAAAGAGCAGAGGCAATTCTAAAAGAAATTCTAATTCTAATTCTAAAAGAAAGTTATATTTTTGAAATCCTGACTTACTCTAAAGTACAAAACATTATTTAAAAAATTTTTGGCAGGGGAAATGAGCAAGATGGTAGAGGAGTAGGAGACCTAAATATTGTCATGTCCCAGGAGTTCAGCTAGATAGTTATCAAACCATTCTGAACACCTACAAATTCAACAGGCAACTGAAGAGAAGAATAGAAACAATTCTGTGAATAGAAAAGCGACCACTTTCTGGAAGGTAGGATGTACAGAGAAGTGAATCTGTGGCAACATACAGGAAGAGAGGCTGCAAGGGAAGGGGCTGATTCCTGGCAAGCAGTAGAGTCATGAAGCACAAAATTGGAACTTTTAGAAGTCTGCTCCACTGAAGAACATTGCTCCAGAGGCTAGGCAGGCAGTGGAGCCCTTGTGGGGACAGTGTAGTCTCAGGACCCATGGGGATACAAAAAAGACCAGGGTGTCTGAGTGTGGCAGAGCTCTCAGGTATCAGAGCTGGGAAGCCAGCTGCAGAGACAGAGCCAAGGAGTGTGCTCTTAGCTCAAGATTACCTTAAATCATGATCTTAGGCATAGTTAGGTCTATCCTCAAGCAGGGACCCTACAAGTGGCAGATCTGGAGAGACACCCTTCCTCCCTCCTTCAGGAGGAACAGCACAAGAGCATGCTGCAAGAATCAGCTGAGTTTGGAGACTCCAAATGGGGCCATGTGCCAGTGATAGGAATGCTCGGCCACAGGCTGGATGAGCATGGAGCACAGCCAGAGACCAGGGAGACAGGAAGGATTGACTGCTTTTCTCTGAGGGAGCACTAAGGAGTGGGACCTTGAGCTCTCAGCTCCTCTGGATCAGAGATTGGGAGGCTGCCATTTTCATTCCCATTCTCCAAAGCTGTACAGTAAGTGCTCAGGTAACAAAAGCTACCAAGAGCAAAACTAAGCAGATAGCTTAGCCTGGCCCCTGGCAAGGGTGGTGCAATTCTGCCTAGGGCAAAGACATTTGAGAATCACTGCAAAAGGCCCCTTCCCTGGAAGATCAGCAAGAACATCCAGCCAAGACCAAGTTCACCAATCAATGAGAACTGCAAAACTTCAGAGCTCTGGGAATACAACACATAATTCGGGGCTTTTTCCCCCATGATTCTTTAGTCTTTCAAAGTTAAATTTTTTTAAGTTTTATTTTTTTTTATTCTATTTTTAAAAATTGTTTCCACTTTCCTATTTTAATGTTTGTTAACTATTTTATCTTATCAATACCTTTTTAAAAATCTTTTTCTAAATTTTCATTGTTATGGTCATATTTTATCCCTTCATTGTATTTAACCTTATTTTTTGTATACATATAGGTTTTTCTGTCTTTAAAATTTTGGGATACATGGGATGCCTGGGTGGCTCAGTTGGTTTGACGACTGCCTTCAGCTCAGGTCATGATCCCGGAGACCCGGGATCGAGTCCCGCATCAGGCTCCCAGCTCCACGGGGAGTCTGCTTCTCCCTCTGACCTTCTCCTCGCTCATGCTCTCTCACTGCCTCTCTCTCAAATAAATAAATAAAAAACTTTAAAAAAAATAAAATGAAATAAAATAAAATAAAATAAAATTTTGGGATACAGTTTCTTCTAACAGATCAAGATATACCCTAAAACTAGCACATGGCTTTGTTCTAGTCTCTAGCCTGATCGTATTCTTTCCTCTTTAATTTTTCTTTTTTCAACCAACTTCTTATCTTATCAATTCCTTTTTTAGAATCTTTTTAAATTTTCATCTTTACATTCATATTCCATCACTACATCATGTTTACCCTTATTTTTGTAGATAGATAGATATATAGATATAGATATACATGATATAGATACAGATATAGACATACTTTTCTTTCTTTAAAATTTTGGGAGACAGTTTCCTCTAACACACCAAAATGCACCCCAAATCAAGTGAGTGGTCCTGTTCTATTCACCAGCCTAGTAGATAGATGATAGATAGACAGATAGATATTTTGTCCCTCCTTTCTTCTCCCCCCAGTTTCAGGTCCCTTCCAATTATATTTTTCTGCAGTCATTGCTACCCTTTTAGTATGTTTTTCTCTCATTCATCTATTATTATCTGGATAAAATGACAAAGTGGAAAAACTCACCTCAAGAAAAAGAACAAAAGGCTGTACCAATGCCTAGGGACCTAATCAATACAGATATTAGTAAGATGTCTGACCTAGAATTCAGAATAACAACTATCAGGGTGCTGGCAGGGCTCAAAATAAGCATGGAAGATACTAGAGAATCCCTTTCTGGAGAAATAAAATAATTTTCTGGAGAAATAAATGAATTAAAACCTTACAAAGTTCAAATTTTTAAAAAGTTATTTATGAGGTGCAATAAAAAATGGAGGCAATAACTGCTAGGATAAATGAAGCAGAAGAGAGAATTAGTGATATAGAAGACCACATGATGGACAACTAGGCTGTCATTGAAAATAGAAGGAGAAATAAAAAGCATTCAGGACAAACAAAAACTAAAGGAATTTGTAAACCAGCCCTTAAAGGAAATATTGAAAGAGGTCCTTTAAGCAAAGAGAGACCCTAAAAGTAACAGGTCAGAAAGGAACAGAGACAATATACAGTAACAGTCAACTTACAACCAATACAATGGCACTAAACTCATATCTCTCAATAGTTACCCTAAATGTAAGTGGGCTAAATGCCCCAATCAAAAGACATGGGATATCAGAATGGATAAAAAAAAAAAAAAACTATATATCAGTATGCCATCTGCAAGAAACTCATTTTAGACCCAAAGACCTCCAGATTTAAAGGAAGGGGGTGGAAAACAATTTACCATGCTAATGAACATTAAAAGAAAGCTGGGGTGGCAATCTTTTTATCAGATAAATAAGATTTTAAACCAAAGATTATAATAAGAGATGAGGAAGGACACTATATCATACTCAAAGGGTCTGTCCAACAAGATCTGACAATTTTAAATATCCATGCCCCTACCATGGGAGCAGCCAACTATATAAACCAATTAATAACAAAATCGAAGAAACACATCGACAATAATACAATAATAGTAGGAAACTTCAACACCCCCTTCACTGAAATGGACAGGTCATCCAAGAAAAAGATCAACACGGAAATAAAGGCCCAAAGCAACAGAATACACATTCTTCTCTAGTGCACATGGAACATTCTCCAGAAGGAATCACATCCTGGCTCACAAATCAGGTCTCAGCCAGTACCAAAAGATTGGGATCATTCCATGCATAATTTCAGACCTCAATGTGTTGAAATTGAGGAAACCACAACCACAAGCGGAAAGTTGGAAAGAACTCAAATACATGGAGGTTAAAGAACATCCTATTAAAGAATGAATGGGTCAACTAAGAAATTAAAGAAGAATTGAAAAAAATTCATGGAAACAAATGAAAATGAAAATACAACTGTTCAAAATCTTTGGGACATGCAAAGGCAGTCCTGAGAGGAAAGTATATAGCAATACAAGTCTTTCTCAAGAAACAAAAAGGGTCTTAAGTACACAACCTAACCCTACATGTAAAGGAGATGGTGAAAGAACAGCAAAAAAAAAAGCATAAACTCATCAGGAGAAGAGAAATAAAGATCATAGCAAAAATCAATGAAATTTTTTAAAAAAAGAAATCAATGAAATAGAAACCCAAAGAACAGTAGAACATGTCAACGAAACCAGGAGCTCATTCCTTGAAAGAGTTAATTAGATTGATAAACTCCTGGCCAGACTTATCAAAAAGAAAAGAGAAGGACCCAAATTAATAAAATCATGAATGAAAGTGGAGAGATCACAACCAACACCAATGAAATGCAAACAATTATAAGAACATATTTTGAGCAACTATACACCAGCAAATTTGACAATCTGGAAAAAAAATGGATACACATTCCTAGAGTTGTATAAACTGTCAAAACTGAACCAGGAAGAAAGAAAACCTGAAGAGACCCATAACCAGTAAGGAGATTGAAGCAGTCCTTGAAAATCTCCCAAAAAAAAACAAGAGCCCAGGGCCAGACAGCTTCCCAGGGGAAGTCTACCAAACATTTAAAGAAGAACAAATGCCTATTCTCCTGAAACTGTTCCAAAAAGCAGAAATGGAAGGAAAACTTCCAAACTCATTGTATGAGGCCAACATTACCTTGATCCCAAAACCAAAGATCCCATAAAAAAATAAAAAAGAATTATAGATCAATATCAAAATACAGATCAATTACAGCATCAATATCAACATGGATGCAAAAATTCTCACCAAATACTAGCCAGTAAGATCCAACAGTATATTAAAAGGATTATTCACCACGACCAAGTGGGATTTATTCCTGGGGGAAGGTCGGTTCAACATCCACAAATCAATCAGTGTGATATAATAATTTAATGAAAGAAAGAACAAGAACCATATTTTACTCTCAACAAATGCTGAAAAAGCATTTTGCAAAGTACAGTATAGTTTCTTGATTAAAACGCTTCATAGTGTAGGCACAGAGGGTACATACCTCAATATTGTAAAAGCTATCTATGAAAAACCCACAGCAAATATCATTGTCAATGTGGAAAAACTGAGAACTTTTCCCCTAAAGTCAGGAACATGTCAGTGATGTCCACTATCTCCACTGCTCTTCAACACAGTAATACAAGCCTCAGCCATCAGACAACAAAAACAAATAAAATGCATCTAAATCAGCAAAGAAGAAGACAAACTCTCACTCTTTGCAGATAATGTGATACTTTATGTGGAAAACTCAAAAGATCCCACTCCAAAACTGCTAGAACTCAGAGAGGAATTCAGGAAAGAGTCAGGATGTAAAATCAATGCACAGAAATCAGTTGGATTTCTATACACCAACAGCAAGAAAGAAGAAATAGAAATTAAGGAGTTGATCCCATTTACAATTGCACCCAAAACCTTAGGATACCTAGAAATAAATCTAACAAAAGAGGCAAAGTTTTCTGTACTCAGAAAACTTGTACTCATGAAAGAAATTGAGGAAGACGTCCCCTGCTCATGAATTTGGAGAACAAATATTGTGAAAATGTCTATGCTACCTAGAGCAATCTACACATTTAAGGCAATCCCTATCAAAATACCATCAACTTTTTCCAAAGAAATATTTCCAAAGAAATCTTAAATTTATATGGAACCAGAAAAGACCCCCGAATAGCCAGAGGAATGTTGAAAAAGAAAACTAAAGTGGAGGCATCACAATTCCAGACTTCAAGCTCTATTACAAAACTATAACCATCAAGACAATATGGTACTGGCACAAAAACAGACACATAGATCAATGGAACAGAATAGACAAACCAGAGATGGACCCTCAACTCTATGGTCAACTAATCTTCAACAAAGGAGGAAAGAAGCCCAATGAAAAAAAGACAGTCTTTTCAACAAATGGTGTTGGGAAAATTGGACAGCCACATGCTGTCCAAAAATGGACTCAAAATGGATGAAAGACCTCAATGTGAGACAGTAATCCATCAAAATCCTTGAGAAGAACACAGGCAGCAACCTCTTTGACCTCAGCTGCAGCAAATTCTTCCTAGAAGCATCACCAAAGGCAAGGGAAGCAAGAGGAAAAATGAACTATTGGGACTTCATTAAGATCAAAAACTTTTGCACAGCAAAGGAAACAGTAACAAAACCAAAGGACAACCAACAGAATGGGAGAAGATACTTGCAAATGACATATCAGATAAAGGACTAGTATCCAAAATCTATAAAGAACTTATCAAACTCAACACCCAAAGAACAAATAATCCAATCAAGAAATGGGCAGAGGACATGAACAGACATTTCTGCAAAGAAGACACCCAGATGGCCAACAGATACATGAAAAAGTGATCAACATCACTCGGCATCAGGGAAATACAAATCAAAACCACAGTGAGATACGATCTCACACCAGTCAAAATGGCTGAAATTAACAGGTCAGGAAATGACAGGTGTTGGTGAGGATGTGGAGAAAGGGGAACCCTCCTACACTGTTGGTGGGAATGCAAGCTGGTGCAGCCACTCTGGAAAACCGTATGGAGGTTCCTCAAAAAGTTGAAAATAGAACTACCCTATGACCCAGCCTAAAGATACGAATGTAGTGATCTGAAGGGGCACGTGCACCTGAATGTCTATAGCCAGCAATGTCCACAATAGCCAAACTATGGAAAGAATCTAGATGTCCATCAACAGATGAATGGCTAAAGAAGATTCCAACAATGGAATACTATGCAGTCATCAAAAAATGGAATCTTGTCATTTGCAATGATGTGGATGGAACTAGAGGGTATTATGCTAAGCAAAATATGTCAATCAGAGAAAGACAATTATCATATAATCTCTCTGATATGTGGAATTTGAGAGGCAGGGTGGAGGGTCATGGTGGGTAGGGAGGGAAAAATGAAACAAGATGGGACCAGGGAGGGAGACAAGCCATGATAAACTCTTAATCTCAGGAAACAAACTGAGGGTTGCTGTGGGGTGGGGAGGGATAAGGTGACTGCGTTATGGACATTGGGGAGGTTATGTGCTATGGTAAGTGCTGTAAATAGTGTAAGAATGATGATTCTCAGACATGTACCCCTGAAGCAAATAATACAATGTAAGTAATGAAATATTTAAAAAATTTAAAAGTTTAATTTTTTTTATAAATAATGCCTTGGATGCTTTCTAAAATATTTGGAGCTCAAATTTAGACATTCCTTAGCTCTGTCTAGAATAAACAAATGCACAGATCTAAAGATATATATGTGTTTACTTTTTATCACATATGAAAAAACTGTTATTTAACTCAAATTAATTTTAACAGTGAATATGACTAATAATATATGTAACTTCTGGCCTAACAGCAGCAGTTCCCATAGGTGATAATAGAAGAAAAATCGTGAGCATAATGTGATGAAAGAAAAATACATGAATCCATTCCAGTCACTTCTATAGAATTTGAATAAATGAACAGTTCCCTACAAGCCCAATTAAATTTGCTGATGAAGCTTTCAGAAAGATTGCCTAAATCATTTTGAACCTTTCAATTTTTGTCTATCACTATTACATTCTTTACAAAATCTTCATCAATAATCAACATTTTCATCTTATTGAGAAAAACTTTGCAAGAAGCAGTTCATCTTTCTTTTGATGTATAAAGTCTATTTCAAGTGTATGCTCAATCTCTAGAGATATATTCAATGGCATGTTCTCAAGAACAGCCTCTCAGTCAGTCCTATATTTAAACAAAAGATAGCTGTGCTGCCAACATATTGCTGCTGTTTTGATAAATGGCTGTAGTAACATATCATTCCAGTTAAACAGGCTCTACTCACCACAATATCTAATTCTTTCCTTGGTATCAGTCACCAACATTCATTTATTAGATTAAGCTTTGTTTCCTTCACATTCTGTACAATATGTGCTTGAGAATAAACATCCCATTTTCAACACTATCATTATTATCCCTAACAATATCCTACAAGAGCAGTGTGGTATACTAGAAATTAACTGAAATAAGACAGAACTTGGTTAGAAACTCAAGATCACTTACTCAATATATGACCTTGAGAAAATTACCCTGAGTCTGTTTCATTATCCATAAAATAAGAATACTTCACTTACAATTTTATTGTAAAAATTAGATGTAGTATATTTAGAAAGTACATCTCCTCATGAAATAATAAATATAAAACTTACATTAAAGCAATAAGCTCTCATCCTCTCATTGATCTCTATCTTTTTGTACAGATAATGCTTTTATTACTATATTACTATTTTATTTATTTATTTTTTAAATTTCTTTTCAGTGTTCCAGAATTCATTGTTTATACATCACACCCAGTGCTCCATGCAATATATGCCCTCCACAATACCCACTACCATGATCACCCAACACTCCTCTCCCCTCCAAAACCCTCAGTTTGTTTCTCAGAGTCCACAGTCTCTCATGGTTCATCTCCTGCTCCTATTTCCCCCAATTCAATTCTCCTCTCCATCTCCCCATGTCCTCCGTGTTATTCCTTATGCTCCACAAGTAAGTGAAACCATATGATAATTGACTCTCTGCTTGACTTATTTCACTCAGCATAATCTCTTCCAGTCCTGTCCATGTTGCTACAAAAGTTGGGTATTCATCCTTTCTGACGGAGGCATAATACTCCATTGTATATATGGACCACATCTTCTTTATCCATTGGTCCACTGAAGGGCATCTTGGTTCTTTCCACAGTTTGGTGACTGTGGCCATTGCTGCTATGAACATTGGGATACAGAGGACCCTTCTTTTCACTACATCTGTATCTTTCAGAGTAAATACCCAGTAGTGCAACTGCAGGGTCATAGGGAAGTTCTATTTTTAATTTCTTAAGAAATCTCCACACTGTTTTCCAAAGTGGCTACACCAACTTACATCCAACCAACAGTGTAAGAGGGTTCGCCTTTTTCCACATCCTCTCCAACACATGTTGTTTACTGTCTTGTTAATTTTGGCCATTCTAACAGGCTGGTATCCAAGATCTGTAAAGAACTCCTCAAACTTAACACACACAAAGCAGATAATCATGTCAAAAAATGGGCAGAAGACATGAACATACACAAAGGCATACAAATGGCTAACAAACACATGAAAAAATGTTCATCAACACTAACCATCAGGGCGATTCAAATCAAAACCACATTGAGATACCACCTTACACCAGTTAGAATGGCCAAAATCAACAAGACAGTGTATTACTATTTTAATAATGCTAAGAAGGCCTCCATGAATTGTTTAATCTCATTCCTCTCTCTCCATATTATCATTGATACATTTCCCACATCTGCTACTTTCATTCCCACCCAGGTGTTCTTCTGAGAACTGGAGTCAGCTCCAGAATTTCCATATAGAATGAATTCTTAACAATGATCTGTTAAGAAGGAGACATCAGAAAAACTGTCTTAAAGCTATCTCACAGCAAGGACACTATTCTAGTTCCAGTGTAAGTACAGGGATGTTTGCATTGATGTTGTGCTTACAAAGCAAGGACCCTGTTTTCATATATGTTATATGTTTAAGAGGTAGTTTTTCAGGAGATTGATTTAGATAAAAAGGACGTAAAAATCCCCTTCCTTGCATAGTGTCCAGCCATCATTTAGTCCACCATCACCAGTTAGCCTATATGACACTTTCCAAAATTGCATTCTTAGATCACATTTTTACCCAGACCCAGAACACTCTTCATTCTCATAACCTATTTTCTCTTCTATGTCCATGGCTATCCTAAGATATTTAAAAGTTATAAAAAGTTAATTCCCCATCACCTAATTTTGGACAAAATTTCAGTTTTCTTAAATTGTTAAAGCTGCAATATACTGGCTAATGCTGAAGCCAGACTGCCTGTGTTCAGGAAAGTGAGTGCTTTGGGCAAGATCCTTATCCACAGCTTCATCTGTAAAATGAAGTTAACAGTGGCAATTTATATAAATTTGGGCAGAAAGCTCATGAGAACTGGCCAGAAACCATTGGTGAACTCGTTTCCAGTGGATGGAGCCCACAAGGAAGCCACATGGGCTCAGCCCATGGTCCCACACAATAGTGGCCCAAACCTTGCAAGAATGCATTTCAAAGGCCCCAAGCACACCACCCAAATCGCCACAGAACATTGGCCAATTCTCATGAGATTTCTGCCCAATTCAATATCAATTTGGGCAGAAATCTCTTGAGAATTGGCCTGCATTGCCCAGTAATATGGGCTGCACGCACTCAGGGTTTGGAAGGAGTTCTTATGAGATATGGGGCAAGACCTCACAGGATTGTTAAGCCCTGAGCCACACGATAGGACTCCAACTGCCCCAAGAAGGAAATTGCACCATTTGGAGCTGCACAAAACCCTCCTAGTGGGAGAAACCTGCATGCCCCCCTAAGGCCATCCAGACCTTTGGTGGCCCACTGGACACAAACCCCTCAGCCTATACCCCACCCTCAACTCAGACCTTGGGGAACTTGCCTCAGTGCTGGTAGATTGTGCCTGCCATGTCCCTAGGCCCTAACCCTAATCCTAGGTTGGGTTTTCAGGATTCCATCCCCAGAGGCCTGGCCACCAACCCTCCAGACTAGGGATGCCTGAGCCACACCACAGGACTCCACCTGCCCACCAGAAGTAAACTGTGCCATTTGTAGATGCGCAAAACCATCAGAGCAGGACAACCCTGCATGCCATCCTGAGAACATCTGCACCTTTGGCATCACCCCTGGACACAAACCCACAACCTGACACTCAGCCTGAATCCTGCCCTCACCTCAGCCCCACACCGTGGAGCTCACCTCAGCACTGGCAGATCAAGCCTGCCATGCCCCTAGACCTTAACCCTAACCCTAGTTTTGATTTCAGGATTCTGTCCCCAGAGGCCCTGCCACCAAGCACACCAGATTGGGGACCTCTGGGCCACACCAAAGGACTCTTCCTGACCCCAGAAGGAAATTGCACCTTTGGGATGTGCACAAAATCCTCAGAGCAGGAGAAATCTGCATGCTGCCCTGAGGTGACCACCACATTCAGCAAACCCCTGGACACAAGCCTGGAGCCTGACATTCAGCCAGATGCCTGCCTTCAACTCAGCCCCCCAGGGAGCTCGCCTCAGTGCAACTCTACAAGAATGGGCCAGTCTGTGGAAACACCTCTATGTGAAACACAAAGTAGATCTTTTCTACAAGCTATGCCATGTGATCAATGAACTTATTGACCTTCGAAGGCAGCTACTGTCTAGCTACTGTCTGGTCACCTTACTCAGGATCAGGTGTGGGAGGTTAAGTGGCATATCACCGTGCGTCTGGACTGGGGTAATGAACACTTGGGCCTGGACTTGGTGCCTCGAAAGGACTTTGAAGTAGTGGATTCAGACCAGATTAGTATCTCAGATCTCTATAAAATGCTTATCTAGCCCACAGAGTGTCCAGCAAAGGACATCCCAGGTAGATACAATGCACCCACGTCATGGGGAAACCTGTCGGATGCCAGTGCCACACCACTTCTTCCTCAGCCTGAAGAGTTTCACCTACAATACTATTGGGGAAGACACCGATGTCTTATTTTCCTTATATGATATGAGAGAAGGCAAGCAGATCAGGCAAACCTAGAGAGGCTCCAGTGAATGACAGCCTGCAAACCCACATAGCCCAACCTGATAGATGTTGACTGATGAGTAAGTATTAAACAATCTGTGTGAAGGAAGCAGCAGCTGGGAGGGCCTTGGTAGCTGTAACTTTCTGTGACATTTTATCATTCTGTACAGAGTCATAAATATTTAGCCTTGAAATCTAAATCTCTGATTAAGACCTCTAAAAAGAAAAAAATTTCATGTCACCCTTAGACCACCCCACCTTTGAGGGCCTCCCTGGACACAAACCCAAAGCCAGTCAGCCTGACCCACTGACCTGCCCTCAAATCAACACCCTGGGGAGCTCGCCTCTGCACCAGCAGATTGGGCCTGTCATGCCCCTAGACCCTAACCTTAACCCTAGGTTGGGTTTGCAGGCTTCCATCCTCAGAGGCCTGGCCCCTAGGCCCTCCAGATTGGGGACCCCTGAGCCACACCACAGGACTCTACCTGCCCCCTCAAAATACCGTGCTATTTGAGGATGCACAAAACCCTCAGAGCAGAGGAAATCTGCATGACGCCTGTGTACACCCCCACTTTTGGCAACTGCCCTGGGCACAAATCCCTAGCCTGACTCTCAACCTGACCCCCGCCCTCAAATCAGCCCTCGGGAAATCTCGCCTCAGCACTGGCATATTGGGCCTGCCATGCCCTGAGGAACTAACCTGAATTCTAGGTTGGAGTTTCAGACTTCCATCCCCAGAGGCCTGGTCCCCATAGCCTCCAGATTGGGGATTCCTAAGCAACACCAATAGACTCCCCATGCCCCTCTCCCCGCCCCCAGAAAGGAACCAGACCATTTGGAGTTGTGCAAAACTCTCAGAGCTGGAGAAAACTGCATGCCCCCTGAGGCCACCTCCACCTTCAGTGACTACCCTGGACACAAAACCACAGCCTGACACCCAGCTTGATGCATGTCCTCAACTCAGCCCCCCAGGGAGCTCACCTCATCACCAGCAGATCAGGCCTGCCATGCTCCTAGACCCTAACCCTAAACCTACACTGGGTTTTCAGACTTCTGTTCCCAGAGGCCTGGCTGGTCCCCTCCAGATTGGAGACCCCTGAGCCATGCCAGAGTACTCCACCTACCCCTCAGAAGGAAACCGTGCCATTTGGAGCTCCACAAAACCCTCAGAATGGGAGAAACCTGAATGCCTCCCTGAGGCCACCCCTACTTTTGGTGGCCCACCTGGACAAAAACCTGCAGCCCTGACAGTATGACCACCACCCTCAACTTATCCCCCAAGGGAGCTCAAATCAGCACTGGCAGATCAGGGCTGTTATGCCCCTAGGCCCTAACCTAGGCTCAGTTTTCAGGCTTCCGTACCCAGAGGCCTGACCCCCAAGCCCTCCAGATTGGGGACATCTGAGCCACACCACAGGACACTGCCTTCCCCCCAGAAGGAAACTGCACCATTTGGAACTGCGCAAATCCCTCAGAGCAGGAGAAACCTTCATGCCCCCCCAGAGGCCACCCCCCACATTCGGTGGCCCCCCTGGACACAAACCCCCAGCCTGACCCAGGCCCTCAACCCAGCCCCCTCCCCCAGGGAGCTTGCCTCAGGGTGGGTAGATTGGGCCTGCCATGCCCCTTGACCCTAATCCTAACCATAGGTCAGGTTTTTAGGCTTCCATCCACAGAGGTCTGGCCCCCAAGCCCACCAGATTGGGAACCACTGATCCACACAACAGGACTCTGCCTGCCAACCAGGAGGAAAATGTGCCATTTGGAGGTGCAGAAACCTTCAGAGTGGGGAAAAACTCTGCATGCCCCACTGACTCCACCCTCACCTTGGTGTTCCCCCTGGATCAAACCTACAGCCTGACACTGAGCTTGAGCCCCGCCCTCAACTTAGCCTCCAAGCAACTTGCCTAACCATGGGTAGATCTGGACTGCCATGCCCCTAGACGCTAACCCTAACCCTAGGCTGGGTTTTAGGGCTTCCATCCCCAGAGACCTGACCCCCAAGCCCTCAAGATTGGGAACCCCAGAGCTGTACCACATGACTCCATCTGCTCCCCAGAAGGAAACCAGGCCATTTGGAGTTGTGCAAAACCCTCAGAGTGGGAGAAACCTGCATGCCCCTATTAGGCCACCCAACCAACTCCTCATGGGATTATGGGCCTGGCCAGCATGCTTCCCCTAAGGGCCCTCACTCTTGGAAGTGAGTTTGCCAAAGGTTTCTACCCAAATCGATACTGATTTCTTATTAAGCTCGTGAGAATTGGCCTGCATTGTCTGGCAATTTGGGCCACATGGGCTTGGCATTTGAAATGAGTTCTCATGATGTTTGGGTGGAGACCTTGCAGGATTATTCAATGCCCCTGAGGGCCCCCACTGTCAGAAGTGAGTTCACTGGAGGTTTCTGGCCAGTTCTCATGAGCTATCTACCCAAGTCAATAATGGTTCAGGTAGAAAGCTCATGAGAATTGGTCCATGTTTTCTAGCTTTTGGGCCAGACATGCACTTGACTTTTGGACTGAGTTCTCATGGGATTTGAGGTAGACTCCTCGGGATTATGGGCCAAGCCTGTGCAATTCGCCTGAGGGCTCCTTGCCCTAATTTTTTTTAAGACAATTTATTAGAGAAAGAGAGAGAGAGCAGGAGTAAGGGGAAAGGGGGAAACAGACTCCTATTGAGCAGGGAGCCTGATGCGGGGCATGATCCCAGGATGCTGGGATTATGACCTGAGTCAAAGGCAGATGCTTAACCAACTGAGCCACTCAGGCACCGTGCTTTCCCTAATTCTTTTCTGTGTGTGTGTGTGTGTGTGTGTGTGTGAGCTTTGTGCTTTTTATTTTTTTATTAACATACAATTTTGTATTCTTTATTAACATATAATTTTTATATTAACATATAATGTATTATTTGCCCCAGGATACAGATCTGTGAATCATCAAGCTTACACATTTCACAGCACTTACCATAGCATATGTCCATAAACCAACCATCCTATCCGTTCCCCCAACCCCCTGGCAACTCTTGGTTTGTTTCGCGAGACTGAGAGTCTCTTATGATTTGTCACCCTCCCAATCCCATCTTGTTTCATTGTTTTCCTCCCTACCCCCCACAACCCCCCACCCTGCCTCTCAAATACCTAATATCAGAGAGATCATATGATAATTGTCTTTCTCTAACTTATTTTGCTTAGTTCCATCCATGTCGTTGCAATTCCACTTGCCCTAATTCTTAATAAGGCCCCCTTTCACTATCAAAAGTGCCTCAGTGGGGCACCTGGGTGGTTCAGTAGATTAAAGCCTCTGCCTTTGGCTCAGGTCATGATCCCAGGGTTCTGGGATCAAGCCCCATGTTGGGCTCTCTCCTTGGCTGGGAGCCTGCTTCCTCCTCTCTCTCTGCTGGCCTCTCTGCCTACTTGTGATCTCTGTCTGTCAAATAAATAAATAAAACCTTTTTTTTTTTAAGTGCCTCAATTTGGAAGGTATGTTATATGGTCACCCTATTCAGAACCAGATGTGCTTTGGGTTGGATTTGGTTTGTGTAGACAAAATCAGTGAGTTTGAAGGAGCCACAGATGGAAGGCACCTGGGTCACTGAATCAGAGTATCGAGGAGCACCCCCCATGGCTCCAGATCCCCGTTCATGACTCAGCATGAATGAGACATAAACTGCCAAAGGGAGTCACTTTTTGGAGCCCTGACACAGTGTATTAAAGCAGCTATCATTACCCTGAAATTAGTTATGAGCATAAATTAGAAATCTCCATCCTGGTTTACAAAGCTGAGAGTAAGGGTATCAGTGTTGGGAATCTGAGCCCATTTGCTTTCTACCTACAGACCCCTAAATGATGTGAATCCATGGCCAGTGTCATGCAATTTCTATGGACAAGTAAATCTTTTATTTTTTACCACCTATCCTGCATGTGGACAATATTTCTGCCAGTTTTCTTCCCAGTTCTTGCTTTAAAAGATCAAATATTCTTGTGACAGCAGATTCTTATATTTTAAAGTAAGAAAAAAATCATCCTGTGTTCAAGACTGTGGGCTCTGGGAATCAGATGGGCTTAGTATGAATTCTGATGGAGATTTCCCTAGCTGTGCCACCCAGGGAAACATCACCAAACCTCTCTGCGTCCCAGATTCCTTACCTGTGAAATAGCAGTAACAATGCTGATTTTCCTCCTCTTTTTATTCCTCCTTCTCCTCCTTTGTCCACTTGATAAAATTTTGATAAGTTAATCCATGCACATATATGAAATATAAGGTCCCAAAATGCATGCATTAATGGTAAGTGTCGGGGAGGGGGGCCTTTCAGTCTTCACCTTGAAGCTGGCTTCTCTTTCATGTATAAAAGCAGTGCTGTAGAGAGGTGATGAGTTCAGGACAGTTATCCTGGTGTTTGTCCCACCCCCACCCCCGAGCCCTTCATCCACCTCTGATGTCACCTACCCACTGATGGGTAGTTCATGAAGCACAGAGGGGATGGTAGCCCAGCCAGGTGGGAGGAGAGCTGTCCAGGCCTGAATCCATAACTCCCAAAATCTCAGGATCTGAGGTCAAAGGAGAGAGGCAAGCACTCAACGGGCCTGAAATCCAATCGGTAGCCCAAGCACCTCCTTTCTAGAAGTGCTGGGACACATTAGGGAAGCTTGGTGAGCAAGTCTCACCCTAGAATCCTAAAGGAAAACCCAGGTGAGATCATGTTTGTGAAACTGCTTTATGAATAGTGAAGCATAATGTACAGGACAGATATACTTTTTAAGGAGATGGAGAGAACCCTAATTATAACTCCAGGGAAGTTTCATGAATCAGAACTCTCTTTCCTGGATGTTGATTCCTCGGAAGTGGAGGGTGATATAGGAAAGACCTTCTTTTGCATCTAGAACAAGCTGGGAGATATTTTTCCACTCAGTTTTTCCTGTGGGCCTGTCATATGGAATCATCTCTCTGAAAGCTACTCCTGTTAGGTCATTGGAGGCACATCAGATGCCTGGAGAGGCAGGCCTGCTGGTAGCCAGGGAGCTCACTTCCTATGTTACCCAGCAACCCACAGGAGACAGAAGCCCCCAGGAATTTATGAGAAATGAGGCTGTAGCTATAAACTCTGTTTACAGCAAACTGGGGGCCAAGGGAATCACGGAGGAAGGGAGGTTGCCAAAGGAACCAGACACAGAAAGACAAACACCAGAGGCTCTCATGGACACTCCACATGGAATCCAAAAAGTACTGAATGCATACATACTGAGAAAAATTGGTGGTTGCCAGATTCAGGAAAAGGGGGAAAGGGGTGAAGGTGGTCCAAGGTGCCTTGTTTGAGTGTTAAAATCCACAAGTCATGGAATGTTCTGTGTAGTATGGAGATGAAAGCTAACCCTGCAGGATGGGACACAGGCTCACCCACTATTTGAAAGTACAGTGTGCCTAGAAAACCTTTCATAGCAGAAATGGTGTAAATGGAAAAAGGAATGGCCATTCATTTCTACAGAAAAATGAGTGAGCATGCTCAGACACCAAAAGTTCCTTCTCTTTGGCCCTTCATAGGCCTCAGGACACAACATCCTAACGGGTGTACAAAATAAATGGAGACAAAGCACAACAGATGCTCACAGACACAATTTAAAGTTCTGATGGCTGGATGCAGAGAGCAGTGCCCATGAAGGAGCTGGTTGGGGTGCATGCCACCACTGTAGTGGTGCCCAACAAAACAGATGCTTAACCCAATGCCCACTTGTTGACTTTTTCATAAGAGGGAAATCCTCTTCAGGTTTCTTCCTGCTACTGGAGCTGGTTAATAACATAGATCTTTCCAAAAAGCCAAGTGGCTTGCCATGAACCTTAAGAGAAGTGGGGGAGACTTGTACTTGAAATTTGCTGAGAGGGTAGAAGTTCAAAGTTCTGCTGGACACAAACAGCAGATCCACTGTGAAAGGCACCTTCTTCAGCAGGTGGAACACGGAACACCTCCTGCCCCCAGAAACCTCCTCCTTCACCTTGTTTGGGACAACTCACAAGAGCTGGGAGTTACCCCAATTCCCCCTTTCTCCTATTCCCAATATCGAACCCATTGGCAAATCCTATGAGCTCTATCTTCGATAGGTACCGAGAATAGGACTCACCCCTCCTTCCAAGGCCACCTGTATGATCCACACTGGGGCCCATATATTGCCTGAGTTCCTGGAAAAGCTTCATCATTGACCTCCTTTGCCCATCCTCAACCCTGTGTCATCTGTTCTTAACACTGTAGCCAGGATGGTCCAGTGAAACAGGGTCCTGTGAGGTCACAACCCTGCAATGGCTTTCTGTCATTCTACTGTCACCTCCCTGGGGTCATGTCCTAAGCTGTCTCCTGTGGACACAGGACCTTCTTGCTGCTCCTGGACATACATGGTATGCCCCTGCCCCCAGGGCCTTTGCATATGCTTTCCCTTCCATTTAGAAGGCTCTTGATGTGAGATCACTCACCTTCTTTTGAACTTGACTCAAGCATCACCTTTCTATCAAAATCCCACCTGGACCCTAGGTGAATAGCAAGCACCAATGCCACCTCCCATTCAGCACCCCAGCCCTGTCTCCTGCTTTCTATTTCCAGAGCAGTTATCACAGTCACCAGTCCATCTCAGTAAGGGAGAAATGGAGGCCTAATTGGATGATTTCATCACAGACTCCCTCTGATTTCCCAGAACAGAGCCCTGTGGGAAAAAGACCAGAGCTGTTACATAGTCAGGATTCCCAGGACAATGGGTCCACCTACAGTACCCTAAAGACCATCAGGAAAATGACCCATAAAAGGAATCCACTTGCACATGAAACCTGAAACCAGACATCTTCCTCAATTTCAGTTGAGCACACACACTTCCTACCCTTGCTTGATGTGCTCATCTGAGAAAGCTGAGCAGAGAAGCATCCCAGAGTCCAAATCTCCCTCTGGCCAAGGGAGGGATGCCTGGTAAACAGAAGTCTCTGCTCCATGTACCACCCACCTGTGATTGACATCTGGCATTCTCCTGTGGTGGGGAAGAATGGTGCACCTGACCCTATTTCGTAGTATGTCGTCACAAGCCAGGCTTTGCTGCACACTTTTCAGGAAGGAACCTGCAACAGCAGCAGCAGGCCTCACAGGTTTGGTCTCAGTCTTGCACATGAGGCCCCATGTGGAACTAGAGCTTCAAGGAGACTGGTGTGCTGTGTGGTCTGGGAACCTAATGGCAGGAGATTTCAGTTCCAAATGAAAACTGACCTATTCCACACAGCACAGGAAGGTAGAGGATTTCTCAGGGGTGTGGGTCTGGAAGAAGCACTTCTGCTGGCTGAATTCACAGACCCCAGGCAGAGGACACCTGCGGTGCCTCATCTGAGGAAACAAGGGGCACACTGGGAAAGAATCAATAATGCTGCTGTGACCTGCTTCCCACAAAGCCCCTGCTGAGATGAGGGCTTGAAAACCCAACAGGAAGCAACTTTCATTTCACATCTGCAGCAGGAGGGCTGGCCAGGGAGCAGAGCCCGGTCCCTGGAGCAAGCTACTCTGCTCATCAAGAGTGATGGCCCACCACCATGGCTCACAATCTCTCAGCTCTCTGATCTGACTACCCTGCCAGGCTCACACCTCCAGACATGGTGACTCCTAAGACCCAGAGACTGCTTTCGACCCCAGCCCAATGCTACTTACAGAGAAGCAAACTCCAGTCTCAGAAACATGTTCATTGTTAGCTCTGGAATTCTGGTGTCCCTTCCAGATCATTCCTCCAGTGCCCTAGGCTTTCAAGGCACCTTCAAGCTACCCTTCAAAAGGCAGGAACGGGTCCATTTAGGCAAACCAGATGAGTGACTCTGTGTGTGGGAAACTTGGACAGCATCCTCCCAATGCTTCCAAGTCCAAGCTTCAAAGCTTCATTCCCTGGGCATGGAACACCACGTCAGCATGAACACTTCTCTTTCAAACCTCTTGGCTCCCAGTCCTCAAAATCAGAAACCAAGCTCCAATCACCACTCTATTTTTCCCTCAGAGAAGTAAGGAAAAGATAGAATAAAGCACTACATGTGCACAGCACACTTATATCCAAAAAGAATTTCTTCTTCTTTCTCATATGGGCACCCCTACATTACCCATACTAATGAGAGATACCACAAGTTCAGTCCTCATATATATATTGGACTTCACATTTTTCCTTTGATATTGGTATCCCAAAGTCAATGTTTAGATTGTTTTCTTAAAATAACAAGAATAATAATGACATGGTCATGTAAAGGTCTGGATCTCCATAACCAGATGACATGGCTCTGGTTCAGATAAGGATGAAGACACAACCTCTTCCCATGAAGCAAAGCCCACACCCTTAGGGATCCTGACACATCTCACAGGTGATGAGTTTCTTTGCTCCAGGGAGTTGTCCAAGTGCAAAGGATACAGGCATCCTCCAAGGTTCATTCTGTTTTCTTCATAAATTCACCAGTGTGAGTCGTAAATGATTCACCAGGTGAGGTTTCAGAGCCCAGGATGTGCCATGAGGTGAGTAGCAACCCCCTCACTCTCCCCCAAGGAAGGCTAACAAGGGTTTGTGTTCCATTGGGTACACAATGAGCCATTCCCTGGGCCCCTAAACAACCTACACTCCTCCTCCATTTCTCCCCCTCACAAAGGGCATGGCGCTCTGTTTACATCTCTGAAGCTGTGCTTTATTAAAGAAAATAATTTTTAAAAGACTTTATTTATTTATTTATTTATTTGACAGAGAGAAACACACATCAAGGGAGGGCACACAAGCAGGGGAAGTAGGAGAGGTATAAGCAGGCTTCCTGCCAAGCAGGGAACCCAATGTGTGGATCAATCCCAGGATCCTGGGGTCATGAACTGAGCTGAAGGCAGATGCTGAACGACTGAGCCACCCAGGCGCCCCTCAAAAATAATTTCAAATATCAGAAAGTGGTTCATGGAAGAAAAAAACATGAACCCCCACAAAGGATTCTTTGACTATTTCATAAGACTGTTTTCCCATTTTTTAATGAAAACAGGAAAGAAAAACACACAAACTGTCCCTTCCACTAGCAGGTCTGATTCACTTCAGTGACTGAAAGAAGAACAGGTAATAAAAGAGGAACAATGTTCTGATGACCCATCGTTCCAACCATCGAACTTTTGAAACTTCACTCCCATGCAAATAAAGAATCACAAACCAATGTCTCAGCCTGGCAATGTGGAGAAGTCTAAATTGGAGTGACAGGGACAGATGAAGAGGTTGTGTGTGTTGGGTGAGTCTGGTGGCACAGAAAAAGGTGTTCTGCCAACTCTTCATCTGTGTCTCACCTGTCCTCAACCAGGAACATGCTCACCACCCCGACCTGACAGTCACAACTGTCAACAGGGGGACACACAGCCATCCCTGGAGCCAGCTCTTCCCACAATCCCTTGCAGAAAACACTCATATCTCCTCTGGGACCCCTGTCAGCTCTACCCAGACTTGGAACTCGCCTGTCTGTTTCAGAGCTCCAAGATACCCCCTTCTTCCAAAATTACTGGCCCAAGGCTTTCATGAGAAAGGGAGAAGGCTACCTCCTGAATGCTTAACACCTCCTTTCCTCTTCTATCATGTTTCTCTCCACTTACTGTTCTACCTGGGCAAACTGTAAGCAACATATCAATGGAACATAACATGCTCTGAGATCTGAATCTCTCATTGCAGCTTTCTGAGGACTCCTTATGCAATAAGAAACTAGCATATCCTACCACAGTGTGTTTGAAAGCTAACATCTACAGAACAGGAGAACGAAAATCACTCTATTTTTGCCTCACTCTTCATGAAGCAGAACATCTTCTTTTTCTTTTCTTCGTTTACTTAAATTCCAGTTAGTTTCCATGAAGTGTCAATTCCTTTGCTTCAGGGGTAGAATTTAGTGATTCCTCACCTGCATACAACAGCTGGTGCTCATCACCACAAATGCCCACCCTAACAACCATTTACACCTTCTCCCCAGGTACCTGCCCTCCAGCAACCATCAATTTGTGCTCTGAGGTTGAGTCTGTTTTCTCATTTGCCTATCTTCCTCCCCCACTATGTTCATCTGTGTTCTTTCTGAAATGCCAAAGGAGTAAAGTCAGTGGGTATTTGTATTTCCTTACAGATTTTCCTTAGCTTGATCCATTCTAGATCCATCCACATCCTTGCATATGGTAAGAATTCATTCTTTGTGAATCTGGGTACTATTCCATTGTATATCTCCCACACCTCCTTTCACCATTCATCAGTGAATGGACACTGGTACTCCCTCCATAGTTTCTCCATTATTGATAATGCTATAAACATCCTGGTGCTTGGACCCCATTGAATGTGAATTTTTTTGTCCTTTGGGTAAATACTTAGGAATACAATTGCTGGATCCTAGTGTTGTTCAATTCTTAGCTTTTGGAGGGACCACCATACTCTGTTCCAGAGTGGCTGTAGAAACCATCATGCCCACCAACAGTGCAGAAGGATTCCGCTTTAAGCACAATATCACCTGCCAGAAATTTCCCAAGGAGGAAACAGGAAACCTGGGGGATAACCTGATTCACCCAGCATTAGGCAAGCAGCCACAGAACTTTACCCCAGGGTTCCTGATGCCAAGCCCCTTGAAGCCACCTGCATGCCTCTATCCAGGAGAATTCCCAAAGACTCTCCTTCTGACTTCACCACAGATGAAACTACAGAGAAATGGCATGTCCAACTATTTAGATGATCCATTTAGTGAAACTACAAAGTCAAGCTTCACTTTTAAATCATCAAAGTCTTCTTGAAATCATTTTGAATTTTCCCTATGTCCTCATTGTAACTCTTTAGATGAAAAGACTAATCAGTTAGGAAATATCACCTTTGACAAAGGACAAGACATCATCCAAGTCTCTATGTGACCACAAACAGCCACCTAACTCTAGATGCTGGCCACTCCACCACAGCCTAGGCCCAATGGAATAAACACTGTTAGATGAAGGAACACATTCTATGTTAAGAGCACACACTGAGTCTATCTCATCTCTCTTTTGAATCAAAGTGATTGCCTATGAAAGAGATGTTCCAAATACCTTCATAAGCCAGAAATTAACAGAGAAAATGGGATCCCCTGCCATGTTCTACCTACATGGAAACTCGGGAACTCTGGCACCCACTCTGGCACCCACCCACCAATCGCCCATGTAATTTCTGACAGCTGCTTCAGTTTGACTTTGTGGATCCACTAGAGATGGGAGAAAAGCCCAGGAGCTTTGGGGTGCAAAAAAAGTTTTACCTCCCATCCTGACATGGATGTGACATTGTGCCCCATGGGCCTGCTGCCTTCTCTGCATGCTGACGGCCTGTGACAAGCTGCATGACTGACTCAGATGCTGATGTTCAAAGCTTCAGGTCTCATAGAGCCAGAGTGGAGAAGTGTTGTTAGGTGAGGATAAGCGGACATCTCTGACCTAAGACCTGCACACCTGCTCCAATTCCTTGGAGAAGGGGAGACACATGCTTGTTTCTTAAGTAGTAATTAGCTTCATTCTAAAGTTGATCAATGCCATTGTCTTTTTGGAGAAGCGAAGTTACTCTTCCAAAAAAATACTCAACTCTTGGTTCCAAATGCAACATGAGTCAGGTCTGGTTTCCTCCAGGCTCCAGACCCTCACCTGGAGGCCCCTCATACCCCATCCTGACAGCTCATTACCACCAAACCTGGGGACACAGGGCACAAAGCTGAGTTGTTGGACAGCTCTAGGGGTTGTTACCACCACTCCCGAGCCTAGGGAAACAGAAACTATAAAGATCAGCACTGCCTCCTGGAGAAACAACCTGCAATTTCAGGGTCTCTCAACCTGCCACTGCCCTCAGTGAGGACATGCTGTACTGGACTCATCTTCTAGTATCTTTCGCACTGCAGTTCGCCACTGCCTCCAGTGGTGACAAGCAGCATTGCCATGCCTTCCAGTGACTCTCCCTCTGCAGCTCACCACTCCATCCAGTGACGCAAACCTGCACTGCTGGACCTCCCAGTGTCTCACAATGCAGCTTGCAGCTGCCTCCACTGGTCTCAAGTCATACTGGCACATCTTCCACCATCACTCAGGCTGCAACTTAACACTGCCTCCAGTGGTGGATATCCACACTGCCTCTCCTTCCCACGCCTTGCACTGTATCTCTGCACTGCATCCATCATTGGGAAGCACCAGTGGCCTGTCTTCCAGTGTCTCACCCGCTGTAGCTCAGCACTGCGTCCCTTGGCTTCAAGCTGAACTGTGCCATCTTTCAGCATCTGTTGCACTGGAGCTCAACACCACCCCCAGTGGTGAAAAGCTGAATTATGAGAGGTACTTGATGGCATGACAGTGCAGAATTCTGTCACTGGAGGCAGTGTAGAGCTGCATTGCAAGACCCTGGAAGAAATGGGAAGGTCGGTTCCTGCCACTGGAGGCAGGCGTTAGCTGCAATGCAATGCATACCAGAAGGTTTGCAGTGATAATCTTCAGTGTGAGATAATTAATGGCTTGCCTGTGCTGAATATGGCCACTGGAGGTAGTGAGAGGGCCCCCACCATTGGAAACGAGTTTGCTGGAAGTTTTGGGCCAATTCTCTTGAGGTTTCTACTCAGATCGATATTGATTTGCGTAGAAAGCTCATGAGAATTTGCCCACGTTGTCTGACAATTCGGTCCATGCCCTCAGCATTTGGGAATAATTCTCGGGAGATTCAGGCCAAGACATCATGGAATTATGGGCCAAGCCCAGGAAATTCCCGTGAGGGCCCCTGTGGTGGAAAGTGAGTTTGCCAGAGTTTTCTGGCCAATTCTCACAAGCTTTCTACCCAGATCAATATAGATTTGGGTAGAAAGCTCCTGAGAATTGACTGGTGTTGACCCACGATTCAGGCCGCAAGACTGCTAAGGTTTTCAAACGAGTTCTTCTGAGGTTTGGACCAAGATGTTGCTGGTTTACAGCGGAGGCTGAGCAATTCCCCCTGAGGGCCCCTGCACTCAGAAGTGAGTTCACCGGAGGATTCTGGCCAATTCTCATGGGCTTTCTACCCAAATCGGTATCAATTTGGGTAGAAAACTCATGAAAATAGGCCTATATTGTCTGGCGATTTGGGCCACATGCAATTGGCATTTGGACTGAGTTCTCTCAGATTCAAGCCAAGACATCGCCAATGCGATTCTCTTGAGGGGACCCCAACTCAGAAGCAAGTTCGCTGGAGGTTTAAGGCCAATTCTCATGAGTTTGCTACCCAAATCCATATCAATTTTGATTTGGGTAGAGAGCAACTCTCAAGAGCCTTCTGACAGCTTTTCAGGAGAACAGGCTCCCATTGTCTGGTGATTTGGGCCACGCCTGCTCCACCTTTGGAAGGAATTCTTGCAAGGATTGGGTGGAGACCTCGATAAATTACAGGCGCAGGCCACCTGATTCCCCTGAGGGTCCCGCCATCAGAAGAGAGTTCACAAGAGGTTTCTGGTCAATTCTCACAAGCTTCTTACCCAAATTGACATTGATTTGGGTAGAAAGCTTGTGAGAATGGGCTCATGTTGTCAGGGATAGAGGCAAGGCAAGCACTGAGCTTGTGAAATGAGTTCAAGAGGTTTGGGCGAAGAACTTTCAGGATTACAGGACGAACTTGTGTGATTCCCCTCAGGTCACCCACCGTCAGAAGCAATTTTGCCAGAGGCTTCTAGGCAATTTTCATGAGATTTCTCTTGAATATATATATTGATTTGGGCAGAAAGCTCATGAAAATTGGCCAGAAACCCCTGGTGAATCACTTCCCATGGTGGGGACTTCCAGGGGAGCCGCCAGGGCCTGCCCGTGGTCCCACATGGTCATGGACCAAACCTCCTGAGAATGCATATCAAAAGCTGGGTGCCCATGAAGCCAGAATCACCCTATAATGCCAGCCAATTCTCATAAGCTTTCTTCCCAAATTGATATTGATATCAATTTGGGCAGAAAGCTTGTGAGAACTGGCCAGAAAATACAGGTGAACTTGCTTCCAGCAACAAGGGCCCTCAGGGGAGCTGCCTGGGCCTGGCTGGATGTCCCATGTGTTACAGCCCAAACCTCTTAAGAATGCACACCAAATGCCAGATGCTTGGGTGGCTTAAATCACTGCAGAATGCTAGCAAAACCCACTCTAATTCAGCAGCCTTGGGAGCCTGCCTCAGCACTGGTAGATCGGGACTGCCATGACCTTAGGCCATAAAACTAACACCATGTTGGGTTCTCCACCTTCAGTACCCAGAGACCTGGCCTCCAAGCTCTTCACATAGGGGATATCTGAGCCACACCCTAGGACTTTGCCTGCCACCCACAAGGAAACTGTGCCATATGGAGCTGCGCAAAATTCTCAGTGCAGGAGAACACTGAATGCATCCCTGAGGCCAACAACACCTTCAGTGCCCCCCCACCAGAAACAAATCAAAAGCCTGATGGTCAACTTGAGCCCCTCCCTCAACTCAGCCCCCCAGGGAGCACACCTCAGTGGGGCCCTCAGGGGAGCCCCTGGGCAGTTGCAACAAGAACCTAGAGTAAAAACAATCCAAACCTTGCATGTGCACGTGGACGGAATCACCTCACAACATCTGTTAATTCTCATGAGCTTTCTGCCCAAATCCAAACCCTAGGTAGGATTTTCTGACTTCTATCCCCAGAGGCCTGGCCCCCAAACCCTCGAGATTGGGAACCCCTGAACCACATGCCAGGACTTCACTGCCACCCAGGAGGTCACTGTGCTGTTTGGAGCTGTGTAAAATCTTCAGAGCCAGAAACCTGCATGGCCCCCTGAGGCCAACCCCAACTTTGGTGCCCCCTGAATCCCAAACACTATCTTGATGCTCTGTCTGACCCCAGTCCTTAACTCTACCCCTGGGAAGCTCACCTCAGTGGGGTTCCTTGGGGGGTCATGTGGACCCAGCCTATGGTCCAGGGCAGTCACAAAATAAACCTAGTGAGAAAGTACTCCAAATGACGCACATGCATGTGGTCCAAATTGTCACACAAAGCCAGCCAATTCTCAGGAGCTTTCTGCCCAAATCGATATCAGTTGGGGATATTGTCCTGGAGTCCAGGGGTGTGGCTAAGGTGTCCCCAGTCTGAAGGGCTTGGGGGCCAAGCCTTTGGGGATGGAAGCCTGAAAACCCAAACTAAGGTTGGGGTTAGGGCCTAGGGGCATTCTGGCCTGATCTGCCACTGCTGAGGTGTGATCCCTGGTGGGCTGAATTAAAGGCAGGGCTCAGGAAGCTGGTCAGACTCTGGGTTTGTGGCCAGGGGCCTGCCAAAGGTGGGGGTGGCCTCGGGGGACATGCAGCTTGCTCAAACTCTGAGGGTTTTATGCAGCATCAAACAACAAACTTTCCTCCTGGATGGCAGGTGGAGTTCTGGTGTGTGGCTCCAGGGTCCCCAAACTGGAGGGCCTGGGGCCAGGCCTCTGGGGATGGAAGCCTGAAAACCAAACTTAGGGTTAAAGTTAGGGTCTGGGGCATGGCAGGCACAAGCTACCAGTGCTGAGGCAGGCATCCCAGGGGGCTGAGATGAGGTTGGGGGTTGCCAGTGCTCTGCAGTGGTTCAGGCTGCATGCATGCCTGATGTTTGGAGCGCATTCTCACGAGGTTCAGGGCACAACTGCTTGGGACCAGGATCCAGGTCCAGGTGACTCCCCTGAGAGCCCCCGCTGCAAGAAGTGAGTTCGCCAGAGATTTCCAGCCAATCTCAAGAGCTTTCTGCCAAATCAATTTGAATTTGGGCAGAAAGTTCTTGAGAATTGGGGAGCACTGTGCTGTGATTTAGGCCACATGGGTGTCTGGTGTTTGGGGTGCTTTCTCGCTGGGTTCCTGTTGTGATGGTCTGGGACCACAGGCCAGGCCCACACAGCACCCCTGAGGACCCACGTGGAGGCGAGCTCCCCATGGGCTGAGTTGAGTGTGGGGGTCAGGCTGAGTGTGAGGCTTTGTGTTTGTGGCCTGGTGGGGCACTGAATGTGGTGGTGGCCTCAGGGGGGGATGCAGTTTTCTCCTGCTCCAAGGGTTTTGGGCACCTCCAAATGTCACGGTTTCCTCCTGGGTGGCAGGCAGAGTCCTGGGGTGTGGCTCAGGAGCCCCAATCTTCAGGGCTTGGGGTCCAGACTCTGGGAATGGAAGACTGAAAACCCAACCTAGAATTGGGGTTAGGGCCTAGGGCCATGACAGGCCAATCTTCTGGCACTGAGATGGGATCCCCAGGGGACTGAGTTGAGAGCAGAGGTCATGGGACACGTCAGGCTCTGGGTTTGTGTTCAAGAGGGGCACCGACTGTGGGGAAGGCCTTAGGAAGTCATGCAGGTTTCTTTCACTCTGAGGGTTTTGTGCAGCTCCAAATGGCACGTTTTCCTCCTAGGTGGCAGGTAACATCCTGGGGAATGGTTCAGGTGTCCCAAATCTGGAGGCCTTGGGAGCCAGACCTCTAGGGACTAAAGCCTAAAAGCCCAGCCTTGGGGTGGAAAAAGGGCTAGGGGCATGGAGGGTCCGATCTGTCAGCAATGAGGCAGGCTCTCCATGGGGTTGAGTAGAGGGCATGCTTGCCCGCATTCTGGGGTGATTCAGGCCATGTACACCTGGCATTTAGAGCACTTTCTCACAGGGTTTGGGTCGCCACTGCTCAGGATTATAGGCCAGGCCCCGGCGGCTTCCCTGAGAGCCACCATCACCGGAAGCGAGTTTGCCAGTGGTTACTGAACAATTCTCATGAGCTTTCTGCTCACTGACATCAATTTGGGCAGAAAGCTTGTGAGAATTGGCAGGCATTGTGCAGCAATTCAGGCGCAGTCACTCCTGGTGTTTGGAGTGCTTTCTTACTAGGTTCTTGTTGTGACTGTCTGGGACCGCAGGCTGCCCCACGGGGCTCCCATGAGTGCCTCCACTGAGGTGAGCTCCCTGAGGGCAGTGTTAAGGGCAGGAGTCTAGCTGAGCATCAGGTTCCATGTTTGTGGCCAGGAGGGGGGCAACGGTGGGGGTGGCCTCAGAGGGTCATGAAGTTTTCTCCCACTCTGAGCATTTTGTGTAGCTCTGAATGGCACAGTTTCCTCCTGGGTGGCAGGTGATGTCCTGGGGTGTGGCTCAGGGGTCCCCAATCTGGAGGGCTTGGGGGCCAGGTCTCTGGGGTCGGAAGCCAGAAGCGCCAACCCAGGATTAGGGTTAGGGCCTAGGGGCATGGCAGGCCCAATCTGCCAGCACTGAGGTGGTTTCCCATAGGGCTGAGTGAAGGGTGGTGGTGGCCTGTGTTCTGAGGTGATCCGGGCCACACACACACCTGGCGTTTGGAGTGCTTTCTCCTATTGCTCTGGCCGCTACCACCCAGGACCATGGGCAAGACCCAGGAGGCTGCCCTGAAGGCATTGCAACACTGCCTCTAGTGGCCATTGCAAATCAAGAAGCATTGCAAAGCCTTCCAGTTACCTCTCGCACTGCAGCTGACCTCTGCCTGCAGTAGCGTGAAATGACACTGCCCTTCCTTCCAGCGTCTCACACTGCAGCTCATCACTGCATCCAGTGGCATGAAAGGGCATTGCAGCGTTTTCCAGCACCTCACCACTGCCTCCAGTGGGGGCAAGCTGCAGTGTCATGTTCCTTGCTCCTCTATGGTGCAGCTCACCACTGCCTCCAGTGGCGGTAATAAGCACTGCAAAGCATTCCAGCATCCTTCCCACTGCAGCTGACCACTGCCTATAGTGGCGGTAATGGACACTGCCTCTCCTTCCAGCATCTTGCCCTGCAGCTCACCACTGCCTCTAGTGGTAGGAAATGGCGCTGCCGCTCCTGCAGCTCAGCAGTGTCTCCAGTGGCGGGATACTTCCCTGGCACTCCTTCCAAGCGTCTCTCCAGTGGCGACAAGCTGCACAGCCATGTCATCCATGGTCTCACAATGCATCTCAACACTGCCTCTCTTCGCCGCCAGAAGCACTCAAATCCTTCTGGCATTCCTTGCACTGCAGCTGACCACTGCATCCAGGAACGGGAAACCATGATGCCATTTCTTCCAGGGTATCACAATGTGGATCACTACTGCCTCCACTGCCTGCAAGCTTCACTGGCACATCTTCCAGCAGCTCTCCCAAGCACTGCTTTCAGTGACAGACTTCTGCACTGCCATGCCACCAAGCAGCTCTCATCACTCATCTTTCCACCACTGGAGGCAATGCTGAGCTCCAGTGAAACAGATGCTGTAAGATGAGGCAGTTCAGCATGCTGCCAAGGGAAGCAGTGCTGAGCTGCTGTGGGCAAGATGCTGGAAGATGTCACTGGAGCTTCCTGACAATGGATGCAGTGGACAGACACAGTGCAAGGCTTGGGAAGGCACTGGAGGCAGTGTTGTGTTGCAGTCTGAGGGACGGTGGAAGATGTGCCAGTGTGGCTTGAGACCAGTAGAGGCAGTTGTGAGCTGCATTGCAAGAGGCTGGAATGCCAGACAGTACAGGTTCATGCCACTGGAGGTAGTGGTGAGCTGCGGTTCAAGAGTCACTGGAAAGCATGGAAATGCTGCTTGCCACCACTGGAGGCAGTGACGAGCTGCAGTGTGAAAGAAGCTGGAAGAGGAGTCAGTGCAGCCTGTTGGTGCTGAGGGCAGTGGCAAGGTCCTGGGTGAGAGACCCTGAAAGGTGAGGCACTGCAGCTTATTTTTACAGGAGGGAGTGGTCAGCTGTATAGTTTCTCTTTCCCCAGACTCAAGAGTGGTGGTAACAACCCCCGGAGTCATCTAACCACTCAGCATTGTGCCCCATGTCCCCAGGTATGGTGGTAATGGGCTGTCAGGATGGTGCAGGAGGGGTCTCCGGTGGGGGTCTGGGGCCGGGAGGAACCAAACCTGAATCATTTTGCATTTGGAACCGACGAGTTGAACATTTTTTTGAAAGAGTATATTCGCTATTCATTTCTCCAAAAAGGACAATGGCATTGGTCGACTGTACAAGGAAGTTAATTACCACCTAAGAAACAAGCATGTGTCTCCCCTACTCCAAGGAATTGGAGGAGATGTGCAGGCCTTGGGTCAGAGGTGCCTGCTTATCCCCAAGTGACAGCCCTCTTCACTCTGGCTCCATGAGTCCTGAAGTTTTGAAATCAGCATCAGAGTAAGTCATGCAGCTTGTCATGGGATGTCAGCATTCAGAGAAAGCAGCAGGTATGTTGGGTGCAATGTCACATCCATGTCAGTATGGGAGGTAAAACTTCTTTCATCCCAAACTTCCTGGGCTTTTCTCTTGTCTCTAGGGGAGCCAAAAGTCAAACTGAAGCAGCTGTCAGAAATCAAGAGTGGGTGCCAGAGTTCCTGAGTTTCCCTGCAGGTAGAACTTGGCAGGGGATCCCGTTTTCTCTGTTCATTTCTGGCTTACAAAGGTATCTGGAACATCTCTTTCCTAGGCAATCACTTAGATTCAAAGGGGAAGAGGAGATAGACTCAATGTGTTTTTAACATAGAATGTGTTCCTTCATCTAACAGTGTTTATTCCAATGGGCCTAGGCTGTGGTGGAGTGGCCAGCATCTAGAGTTAGGTGGTTGTTTGTGGTCAGATAGAGACTTGGATGATGTCTTGTCCTTTGTCAAAGGTGATGTATCGTAACTGATTTATCATTTCATCCAAAAAGTTACAGTGAGGGTAGAGGGAAAATTCAAAATGATCCCAAGGAAGATTTGATGATTTACAAGTGAAGCATGACTTTCTAGTTTCACTAAATGGATCACCTAGATAGTTGGACATGCTGTATTTTCTCTGCAGTTTCATTTGTGGTGAAGTCAGAAGGAGAGTCTTTGAGAATTCTCCTATATAGAGGCATGCTGGTGCCTTCAAGGAGTTTGGCATCAGGAACTCTGGGGTGAATTTCTGTAGCTGCTTGCCTAAAGCTGGGTGAGTCAGGTTATCCCACAGATTTTCCATTTCCTCCTTAGGAAATTGCTGGCAGGTAAAGTTCTGCTTAGAGCAGAACCCTCCTGCACTGTTGGTGGGTATGCAGGCTATTGTAGCCACTGTGGAACCTAGCCCCTAACCTAGAGTCACTGAAGAACCAAGGGTTGCATCCATTGTTTAAAACATTTTCTCGCTTGGAGTGTCCTGCAACAATGCAGGAACTCGGGCCAGGACCACAAGGCTCCCTTGAAGGCCCCAGCTGATGGGAGCTGTCTGAGGGCAGTGTTGAGGGATGGGGTCCAGCTGAGATCAGGCTGTGTTGGTGGCCCAATGGGGTGCTGAAGATGGGGGTGGACTCACGGGGGCATGCAGGGTTCTCCTGCTCTGAGGGTTTGCGCATCTCCAAATGGCACAGGTTCCTCCTAGGTGGCAGACAGAGTCCTGGGGTGTGGCTCAAGGGTCCCCAATCTGGAGGGCTTGGGGATCAGGTCTCTAGGGAAAGAAGCCTGAAAACACAACCTAGGTTTAGGATTAAGGCCTAGGGGCATGGCAGCCCTGATCTGCGGGCATTGAGGCAGGATCTCCATGGGTCTGAGTTGAGAACAGGGGTCATGCAACATATCAGACTATGGGTTGGTGGCCAGGGGGTCGCTGAATTTGGGGTTGGCCTCAGGGAAATATGCAGGTTTCTCCTGGTCTGAGGGATCTGCGCAGCTCTGAATGACACAGTTTTCATCTGGGAGGCAGGCAGACTCCTGGGGTGTGGCTCCAACATCCCCAATCAGGAGGGATTGGGGTACAGGCCCCGGGGGACAGAAGCCTGAAAACCCAACATAGGGTTCATTTTAGGGCCTAGAGGTATGGTAGGCCC
>PISX010022049.1:0-32462 GCA_004024625.1 Mellivora capensis
AAGGGGTAAGTGAAAGTGTTCACTGGAGTCTAAGTTCAAAGCAAATGTTCTTTCTCTACCATATTTGCAGACTAAGACGTCTCGAGATTCCTTCTATATTCATCTACATGTCTTTTGACCTTTTATCATTCCGACCCTGTACTATAATTAGTGTGGATATCATGCCCTCTTTACTAAACTACAAGGTTCTTGAGGCAAGACTAGGAATCTCTCTCACCTTTGCATGTCCACAGTATTCTGGACATACTTGACATTCATAGGAGAGTAAAAATAATGGATTATTTTTCAAACTTAATGTCCCAAATTTAAAACTGCACTTATATCCCTTAGATCAAAGATGAAAGGCATTAATGGACCCACAGGTAATTACTTTTTAATTATTATATCAAATTTTAGATGATGATTCTAAATACAAATCCTGAAATTTCTCAAACTGTACATGTGCTAAGTTTATATATTATTGTTCATAATGTACAAACACAGTAATTCCCATACAAGAACTTGTTTTTTTTTTAAATTGGAAACCTAAAACTTCCTTCTGATTACAAAATACTGCAATTTTAAAATAACGTATGAAAGTTAAACAATTCACTTATACTGTTAAATCAAAATTTTAATGTCTGTTATCAACACAGGATTATACTAAGAAAAAGAAGAAAGAACATACAGGTTTCAAACTAAGTATGACCCATATCCTTTAGTAGCAAAAATTATTTTAATTATGGCTCTCAGTATGAGATACTAGGACACACATCAATTAGTCCTACAAAGTCAATATTCACTTTATGTATAGTAACAGAAGAACACACTTATCAAATTATAATAAATAATTCTATAATGGCATAACTATGTTCTAGAAAATAAACATCTTCTGTGTAGCATATAATGTAAGATTTGTTAGGTCACATTTGAGCATCTGAAACTCTGCTTGGCTCCACTAATGGCATTTGGCTCTAAACTAGGTCAACATTCTCTAGTTAAACAGAAGTATAAAATAGTAGCAAATATTTTTGAGCACTTAATAATTTAAGCACAATTCTAAGCACTTTACATGTATTAATTCATTGAATCTTCATAATATTATTAGGTAAATTCTAAAATTCGTTCCACTTTATAAATGAAGAAACTAAGGAACAGAGAAGCTCGGTAAATTGCCCACTTCACTCAGCCAAGAAATAACAAAGCGAGGATTCAAACCGAGGCCCCGGAGGTTGACATTAACCACCACCTCTATTTGCCTCAATAAACTATCAGAATAATCCACAAAACAGAGTGTGATAAGACTATTGGGAATTTCTGGAAGCACTGTGCTTTTTACCATCTGATACCTCAAATGCAAGGTTCTTCAATAATTTACCGAATGCCACAGTCCAACAGTCTCTCTTGTTTTCTCCTTGTACAGGTTCCATATTAGCAACAGGATCATCTTTTTGTCTTGGGTCCCATACCTTCACAGTTCCTGTTGTGCATATAAGTGAATTGGCAACATTCAATAGTGATTGATAACATTTCTTTTCTGCATTCTCTTTCTATGACTTCCTGTGTATATGGCCATATTACAGATAGTATAACACTTAAAAATATTCATATTTTTATTCATATATTTCATATATAATTCATATTCATATATTTCTGACTTCTACTTGGGCAAGTTGTATTTAAAGTTTTTTTTTTTGAAGACTTTATTTATTTATTTGACAGAGAGAGATCACAAGTAGGTGGAGAGGCAGGCAGAGAGAGAAAGGGAAAGCAGGCTCCCCATTGAGCAGAGAGCCCGATGCAGGGCTCTATCCCAGGACCCTGAGACCACAACCTGAGCTGAAGGCAGAGGCTTAATCCACTGAGCCACCCAGGCACCCCAGCAAGTTGTATTTCATATCAACCCATATGTTACTGTCAGACTTGATTTCCAAGTTAATAGACACACAGAAAAGCCAACGACTGTTCTGAAGTTACCAACAAGGTATAACTGACAAGGGAAACACAAATGTTACTGACTCAGATCATGTCTTTCTTTGAGTCTAAACCTAATGTACTATTTATTTAGAAGAATATCAGTGTTATTTTAATTCTTTTCCATACTACCATATAATCATTGACATTTTTCTTATACAGATGAACAAACTCTAATTTTTACATTTATGATTTCTTATATGGGGTTTTAGAATACTATCTCACATACAATTAAGTTTAATTTCCCTGTGGCAGTAGAGATGAGGGAAATATTAAATAAAATTAACACATATTTCTTCTCATTGCTTCTCCTTTTAATGCAAACTGCAGGACTACTAACTGAACTCACCACTGCCTATGAGAAATACAAATGCCTTTAATAAAATGGCTAAAAGGCAAGTACTTAAGAGAGAACAGGACAAGGGCGAAAAGTCCTTAAAAGAGATAATAAACTCAGGAAAAGGGGAGATATCCCACTAGATTTATCTCCAAGGATAAAATAAAGTCAGTCATTAAAAAGGCTACTTTAAAGAGAATAAAATGCTCACAAATGTGACAAGAGATTATTATATTACACTAGAGGGTTCATATAAATTGATAAGATGCATATGAAATTTGCAACAGTTAAATGAGCAAAGAACATAAACAGAAAATTCACAAAGCAAAACTCACTGAAAAACAAATGTAGAAAGAAGTTAACACAAATTGGAATGGACTACTATTTTTATCTATAAAATTAGGGGAAAAAAGGAAAATCAATGCTGGTAGGATAGACTGGCAATCCACCTCATCTATCATAGCTCAGAATGGACATAGATACTTTGGAAAGTCTGACAATAAATTTTAAAAATCATAAAGTATGCTTATTCTAAAAAGTTATATACATGATGATACTCATTCCCTCATTATTTTATAGTCACTTTCCCAAAACAATAAACAAAAACTTAAAGCAAACTGAATGCTTAGCAAAGACATAGTTAAGGACACCTGTGACACATCCATAGGATGGATAGTCATCATCGGCATCAGAATGGTAATGATGGAAAGAGCGACATTTGCATATGACAAAACACAAAAAAGACAAAAATCATATCCACACTGACAACTATATAAAATGGTATATAAGACTGGAAAGGCAAACAAATCTAAGGGTTATGCTACTGTGGTAGATTGAATGCTATTCTTCCTCCCCTATTTCATATTTCTTCTATTATTAAAAGGAATAATTGATTTCTGAAACACACTCTTGAATAACTATTAGAAAAATAAGTCTCACTTCTTTTAAAACAATTTTCTCATGGTCTTGAGCAGCCATTAAAAACTAGCCAAACCCACTAAGGTACCAAATTTTGTATGTACCCATCATGAAGCAACAAATTCTGACTCCTCTTACAGTCATTCAGAACATCTTTGAACACTAATAGACCTGGCCCCTGTTAGTCACCACAAGTAGAAAAGTAGAGTTCGTGCCCTTGGATCTTTCACAATGCTCAGTGGAAGGATCACAGAACTTCAATGTTCAGCCAGCTGTCAACACGATAATTTTCACAAGTACTAATTCTACTTTTTAAAAAAAGAAAGTGAGGGGGGCCTGGGTGGCTTAGTCAGTTAAGCATCCAACTCTTTATTTCAGCTCAGGTTATGATCTCAGAGTCATGAGATTGAGCCCCGGGTTGGGCTCTGCATTGGGCATGGAGCCTGCTTAAGAGTCTCCCTCTCTTTCCCCCAAAAATGTGAAAAGCTGCCACCCACCTTATATTGTCAGCTGTCTCAAAAACCTGTAAAGAAATTTTAAATCTTTCAAAGTTCATAGGAAACTATGATTGTTAGGATCTGAACTAGCTCAAAGCTAAAATAGTAAGTGCTCTGCCTCTATCTCAAAACACCCAAAAGTCTGAGGCAATTGAGGGATATGCAATTAAACTTCCGTGTTAAAAAAGTACAGTTAGATTTAGGGAGTCATGGCTACCAAAGAGGATTTCCATAAGAAAAGATGTACTGTTGCACAAAGATTTATCTAAAGAAAAAAAAATTTTGAAATACATAGAATAACTTACCATCTCGGCTGCCAGTCACAATTTCTGGTGCGCCTTCCCCGATTCCCAGTCCACCTACACCATCTATGGTGTTTATAATTTCCTTATGGCCCTTTACGGAATATACTGGGATCTCTGGAGCTTCCAAATTCCTAGACAACAGAACACAGCTTCTTACTTACTCCATGTGTCCCAAACATTTAGTGCACTACTGAAATTTAAGAATGCATACTGTACTTAGATTTTTGTTTAAAAATAAGGGCTTTGCTGTGAAACTAATTTATACATTTATTTCCAATATTCTCTCTCCACTTGAGCTTCTTTTGAGCCCTAAACGAGAACTGTCATAATTCAAGTTGGAACTCTACGTCCTGAGCCCACTTAGTGATTCTCAGAGATAATCTATCTAGGACCTTTGCACGTACTTATCAGACAAGCTTGATAATAAATGCAGGTTTGTGGGCTTCTCCCCATATGTAATGGATGAGGAGCCCCAAATCTGCTAACCCTTTGGGTCACTGAAATCTAATAATCACTACTTTAAAACAGAGAGTAAATTCAAAGTAATTCAGAATGCTTTTTCCAAATAGGTCTTGGAAGTCTGATCTTGAGATCTTTTGGAAGGATAAAATATGAGTAATGTTCCTTTGTATACATTTCCCCCTTTATGATGTATTATTTTCTCACTAAATTCCATACTATTTTCCTCTCTTTACATATTTTTCAGTGTATCATCATGCTGGTCAAAACAAAGGCAAGTGTGTCTAAATATAGGTTAGTTAAGAGAAAGGAACACAGAAAAGTACCCACCACGAGTGCCTGAATCTACCCAAGATGGCAGGGTGATGAATGGCTCAAGTAGGTTATGTTAATATACCCCTCCACTGCCTCCCTCTTTTCTACTAGAGCTTCTAAACTGCATTTTTCTATAACAAGTCAGTTTCTGATAACCTACACTTAAAAAAAATTAATGTAGCTATCCATAAAATGTAATCCTACCTTATTACTAGGCCAAGATTTATTGGTAAAATCTCCCTAATTAAAATTTCAGGTAGCTCAACCTAGTTAAGAGACACTGTTTATCTTTGTAGCAGCATTGTGAAAAAATCAAGACTAAACAGGGCTGAGATTCTACTTAAAAGAACTGTTTTGCTGTTTTTACAGACTTTAAAACACTACTTTTTATAACATGAAATTATAAGACTTAACAATGAAAATAAGTCAGTAATACCTGTAACTATACTAGGGCACTCTATTAGGAAGACAGTCAACAGTTTATATTTTTTGCATATTCTTAGACTGAAATATGTTATTTTTAAAAATAACAATCAGACTCGTCTCTCCCCATTTCTTTGAAAGAATATGACACAGCATATAAGAACCAGTGTATTCTAACAAATGTGAACTTAAGTATTCAGCAGTTAGAGCAAAGGGAAGTTAAAATATAGCTTCATTCTGTTTTATATTGTGATTCTAAGATACATATGTCAGAGTAATTCAATTACAAAGCAACAGATTCTAAGTGAGAATCAAGAAAGGTCACCTTCGAAAACACAAGGCAGAGAAGATCATTTCTTTCTAGAACATTACTATATATACTTTACACAGTTAAAATAAGAGATATTCTTGAAAAGTAATTAAGGAAAAATATCAATTCCTGCAATTTAACTTAAATATGAGGAAATAACTCTAGGTAGAACATGAAAATTACAAACATTTGGCATAATTACAGTTTTGTCCATTTATAACAGGTTTATATTGATTTGTTCAACAGATCTTTTACTAAAAAGTTGTGCTTAGATGTTAGCTAAAGTATTAAAAATTTTTTAACAAATTGAGGATTCTACATTAAAAATTTAAACAAAAAAAATTCAGTAGATTATTCTGTAATACCAATTGTCCTGTTGATATGTTAACAATATCAAACTTCTCTGTGTTACACATGTGTGGGGAAAAGCCGTTTATGTACACTTATAAAATATTAAATGCTAGCACCAAACAGCTGGTGTGGAAATAAATACTGGTAACATTATGCAAAATATCTAAAGAAAAACAGTATTTTTAAAGGGGTTTTGAATATAAAATCTAAAAATGTGTATTAAAAGACAATTCTTGCATTTTTATAAATAGTTAAAATTGAACAAGGAACATTTTAAAATCAGAATTTTCTTTCAGAGGAAGAGCAACAAGATTATCAAAGGAATAGCTTACCTCATGTCTTAATATTGATTAAATAATCTTACCATATATGAAGGTTTCCAGCAAAATCTCCAGTAGCTAAATATCTCTGCTGTAAAGATGCTGCACCAAATGTTCCACATTTAATGGGTTTGGCCTTTTCAATCTTGACAGAAGGGAGGAAGAGAGGATACATTATTTATGTAAGCAGCTATTTATAATTCATGATATTTATGGCTCTATTATGGGACTTTAATAAGACACATAATATAAAAAGCAATTAAAACATTTTCTGATCAAAATTATCATGCATTTCCTCTAGTCACTTTCCTATAGTTGAAAAGTATGTAACTGTCAAAGAGAATGAGTTTTAATTTTGCCTTTCCTCTCATCTCACTAATGAGACATTCAAATGCTGACAAGTATACCATCTCCATTGGTTTGCAAATATGAAAATTTCAGCATTTAATGTGCCATTCTTCTTTAAGATCCTCAGCAGAAATGAGAACATAATGAAGATATTATTCTTTCCAGATGGCTACTGGAACAAAAATGTTTATGTATCTCTCATAGTTTTCCCTGCAGGACCCTATAAACTGAGAATGTTTATGTCCTTATTCTCTCTGGGACCTTATCAATGCATAGAGATTTGTATACATGTGAGTACCAAAGGCACTGCTATTGGTATGGATTAGACAATATTTTGATGCTCCCGTATTGCATATAATCACAGTAGTAAAACAACTACACACTGATGTACTATTTAATTAATGTGGCTTATGGAAATCATGTATAGACCGTATCACCAAAAGGGTCCTCGGAAATGATATCATATCCCGCCACAAGCAAAGAGCTTGAAGCATACAGCTTTATACATTTTTAATGAGTTCCTACTAAATGCAAATCAATGGGCTAGGCAGAATAGGATACAAACATGAAGGAGACTGGCCATGCCCTCAAGAAGTTTACAATCAAAGCATCAGTACCTCTCCGACTCCTCCCACATACACCTATGCATTATGCTACTCTCATCTACGCCCACACCTCTGTGGGGCCTCTGCTAATCTTCTACTTCCTGATGCTTTCCATCTGTCTGCTGTCCCCCCCGCCCCCCCGCTTACCCTGACCCCACCTGCCCAGGCCACTGAAGTCCCTCCTGGAGCATGCTGCTGCCTTAAACCCTGGGAACTCTGGGCAATGCGGAACCAGAGGAGGCAGCTACCTGATGCCTGCTGACACCATACTCTAGCCCTATATCCTCCCATTTACTGCTGGCCTCAACAGGGCAAAACTATTCCTCCTATTTAATCTCTTCTAAACTCCCAAGTTTTGTGTGTACAAAAGTAATACATGTTCCCTATAAAAATTCAAACAGAACAAACAAAAAAACAACATCATCAAGAAGTGATTTTCCTTTTGACGCTCCCTGGTAGTAACCCCCATCCTTCTAGACCTTTTTCTACACGGTTACAAGCATACATGGGTTTGCTTTAATATAAGAAGGCCCATAATATATTTTCATTTCACTTTCTTTTGTTTTGACATAACAATATTCTGGATATACTTTTTTCTGTCCACAGAGAGCTCCAGTTTCTAGATTTCTTCTTGTAACCTTTCAGTTCTGAGCCAATCTGCATCGCTCCTACTGGGTTTAGCCTATTTCATTTAATTTAAAAAATCATTTCCCTGACACTTCCAGTGTTTTGACACTTCCATACAGAGTATACGTAGCAGTTTTCAAAGAAAAAGAAAATAAAATTCACTTAACACAAACTGTAAACTTTTCTTTCCTGACTCAAAAGATATGATATATGGTGCAGGGCTTTGGAAACTTCCAGCCTGTTGAGCTTTCTCACTGTTTGGTGAGAAATTAGCAAGTTACTATGTAGCCAGGTCTACAAGAAAGCATTCACAGCCTCCTTGGAATTGCCCAGTAATCAAAAGCAATCATGGATAATAACACAGTTGTAAAAGACCACACTGATGAGAAGCACAAAATCACAGAATCATATTTTTCTTTGTCCTTTCTTTTTATCAGAAAACTGATATTCGTTTCAGTTACTTTTCCAATTTTATAAAAGTTATCTTATAATGAAGCAACACCAAGAATCAAAATTTTTGTCAGTTTAACAAAGTAGTTTCCAGGGCGCCTGGGTGGCTCAGTGGGTTAAGCCTCTGCCTTCGGCTCAGGTCATGATCTCAGGGTCCTGGGATCGAGCCCCGCATCAGGCTCTCTGCTCGGCAGGGAGTCTGCTCCCCACCCCCCTCCAACCTGCCTCTCTGCCTACTTGTGACCTCTGTCAAAAAACAAAACAACAAAAAGCCAAAGTAGTTTGCAACAACAGATCACTTACATGCTTCCCACCCTCCCCCTCCCCTAAATAAAAGTAACTAAAATTATGTATCAATGGTGATATAGTCCTTAATCACTATTGTGGCACAATTTCTAGGGTTAAAGTAATTCAGAGTTCCAGCTTATGCCAACTGATGAAATAGACACCAACTCCTTCCTCCATTTGTCTCACACTGGGCCTGGGTGCGCCAAGCAAGAAGTCACCAGTCATAGTTCCCACAGCTGGAGGTACGGGATGAAGATGGGCCTCTTAGGTAAGCAGCGGGATAGACAGGAACATGGTTCCAGGGACTCAGGGGATTAGCAGCTGTGGGGAGGCTGCATCATGTATTAACTCTCCAGGAAAATTCTTCTCAGAGACCTGGGAAGAGCGGTCTCCCATGTTCTCCTTTTCTACCACCTAAAGCACACTGCTTCCCACAATTCCACTATCCCCTGGGGTCTCTGATGGAGTATGTCTTCTTCCTAAGCCACAGGGGAGTTTTACCTTCAAAGCTAACCTCTACTTTTCAGTCCCTATAGTACACACATAGTTCTTTGAAGACTGGTAATAAAAAATTGGGAAGCAGGGGCACCTGGGTGGCTCAGTGGGTTAAAGCCTCAGCCTTCGGCTCAGGTCATGATCCCAGGTTTCTGGGATCGAGCCCCGCATCGGGCTCTCTGCTCGGCGGGGACCCTCATTCCCCCTCTCTCTCTGCCTGCCTCTCTTCCTACTTGTGATCTCTGTCAAATACATGAATAAAATCTTAAAAAAAAAATTGGGAAGCAAAAACTTTCCTATGTTATTATTTTTTTAAGATTCTATTTATTTATTTGATAAAGAGAGACACAGCGAGAGAGGGAACACAAGCAGGGGGAGTGGGAGAGGGAGAAGCAGGGAGCCTGATGCGTGGCTTGATCCCCCGGGAATCAGGACCTGAACCCAAAGCAGGCAGACACTTAACCGACTGAGCCACCCAGGTGCCCCCTCCCTATGTGATTTCTTTATCTAACTTTCACCTTTTAACCATTTGGTGCAGAGAATCTCAAACCATGCTCCTGGAACACATCAATCTTCTGGTACCAACATAAATTTACACACACACACACAAACTTAAAACAGCTAATGAATATGTTTTTCTCAAACTTATGTTTTCTTGGATATTTTTTAGCTTGCCTATTAGAAAATATTAGCAAATATACACCAGTAAGAAAACCTGGAAATGAAGATCTAAAATTTTATGTATGGTTATTTCATGTGATATAAAGACCACAGTATGATTAAAATAGCCAATTTTTCTACTGGAAAACCCCTTCTTTTTAAGGGATTGGAACTTATTATTCCAATGTTTTATGGAGTTCCAAAAACAGCACCACAATGTTCAGACGTTTTGGCTCCTGAACACATCTGAGAATCCCTACCTTAAAAGGAAAGAAACCAAACAGAGAACCACTCTATTACAATAGATCCTATACTAGGTATTTCCATGTGACATTGCACAAATTCTGAAAGTCAGCCTTTATTGAAATATAATGGAATGAAATAAAATACACCTACATTTAGAGTGTCACCAAGGCCTGTGGTAGACAAAAGGCACAAAGCTCTTTGAAATCTTGCCTTGATTCCCTGGCCTTATTTCCTGCTTCTCTCCTCTCTACTACACTCCAGCCACATCTGCAGCTTTGTTTTTTTGCTCTTCAGACACAACGATGTCAATTCTACCTCAAGACATTTGCATTAACTATTACCACTGCCTGAATTGCTCTTCCCTCAGATCATCATGTCTTCCTTCTCCTAATTCAGATTTCAGTTTAAATGTCACCTCCTTTAAGAGACTTTCCCTGCTCCTCCATTCTAAAGTGGAACCCCTAAATCACTATCACTCACCCTGTTTAACCTTCTTTATTGCATTTACCAATAAAATTATTTATTCAATTCTCTATCTTCATCCTTTCTAGAATGAGTGCCATGAAAATGGGACCTTGTCCCATCTGTTAAACACTTTGTAGGTGGTCAACATTCGTTGACTCAAAGCATAAAGGAATATCTATCAATCTCTCATTCCTAGTGCTGGGGAGAGAGAAACCATTACTGAAGTCCATATTCTCATTTTTCCCACGTTTTCACATGACACACCATATAGTTTCTGGTGTCATTTATATGCAATGATGAAAACAGCATCCATATATTGAATACATATATCAGATATGTTCTAGATGGCTAGGCCATCCCTTTTCTTCCTAACACAACTGCAAGCGAAGTATTTGGAACACTCCTTTCCAGATGAGGAAACAGGTTCAGAGGACGGGGCTTGCTCAAGGTTCCTAGAGCCAGGAAGACTCCAAGCTCTTTATACTAAACTAGGCTGCCCCCAGATCTACATGTAAATCAATTAAATAAAGTTTAGTATGTAGCCTCCATTCTATAAACCCAAGAGTCATTAGAAGTACCAAAGAAGGGGCGACTGGGTGGCTCAGTCATTAAGCATCTGCCTTCAGCTCAGGTCATGATCCCAGGGTCCTGGGATCGAGCCCCACATCAGGCTCCCTGCTCAGCGGGAAGCTGCTTCTCCCTCTCCCACTCCCCCTGCTTATGTTCCCTCTCTTGCTGTGTCTCTCTCTGTCAAATAAATAAAATCTTAAAAAAAAAAAAAGTACCAAAGAAATGTTCCAACCTTGAAATGGATTGGTGAGGGAAATGGTATAGTCACAAACTGAATCTACTTTCAGATTTATGTCCTTCAGTTTTTACCTTGATTCGTATCTTTACAAGATATAAATATATGGTGTTTATGCTTCCCTCATGTTTTTTCTCCTTATATCAAAGAAAAATAAAGATATTTATAGGTAGTAGTAGTCTGCTGTGCCAAGAGTCAAATTCAACTCAAAATATAAGAACATTAAAAAAAAAACTCCAATGTATAAATAAACATCTTATCATCTGCAGGACAGTGAGGATTGCAGTTTGCTGAGAAGGGCTGAGCTCTGCTGGCAAATGGTCTTACAGAAGCAGGGGTGTTTTTTCTTTCTAAGATATTCATGGAAATCATAATAGCTTTTTTAAGAAGGGGTGCTGGAGTGAAGCCAACTTTTTATATAGTTAATAAAAAGGCTCCCTCTCTGCCTGTTAAATACTCTATCTTTGAAAAGAAAGATTTTTAAAATCCAGTGGTTACTTAAATTTCTCTTGCTGGGAAAAAAAAAAAAAAACAACCTGGCTAAAAAGATTTTATAAAATGTGTTCCACAGGGACACCTGGGTGGCTCAGTGGGTTAAAGCCTCTGCCTTTGGCTCAGGTCATGATCCCAGGGTCCTGGGATTGAGCCCCTGCATCCGGGCTCTCTGCTCAGCAGGGAGCCTGCTTCCCTTCCTCTCTCTCTCTGCCTGCCTCTCTGCCTACTTGTGATCTCTGTCTGTCAAATAAATAAAACCTTAAAAAAAACAAATTAACTTAAAAAAAAAATGTGTTCCACAAAGAAAATTTGGTATATATTAACAACTTTTGCTGTATGACACACCATAGATGATCATTTTAGACCTAGCTGTTGTTTCTCTTTGCTACAATAAGTGAACATGATTAAGGAAGCCCATGATGGATAATTCCCATGAGAGCTATTTTTGTTCTGTCTGTGGGTGGGTCTAGTACAGCCTGTCAGTATTTCCTCCTCCATATCCCAGTACTACTTTAATTAACATTAAAAGGGTTAGTCAACCAAATGGTAACAAGCACTGAACTCAGTGGCACAGGGACTAAAAAAGGAGAAATTTATTACCTTATTATTTTTACAGTATAAACATCCACAACTGTGATTCCATTTTTCAGGGCCATCCCTCGTCCTTTATGCCAATTAGAGAAAAGCTGTCCTTTATAGGATGAGGAAGTCTCACATTTGTCAAGTTTGATGAGAAAGAAACAGATTTCAGCTTTCCTGGAATCCTGCAACCCTGTGTGTGGTGGAGCGAAGTGCTCAGCTATACATGAAGGCCCTCACTCCCTGTCTGTCCTTAGTAACAAAAGAAGGCAGCCGTCAATGAAGACCTATTTGCTTCCTTCACACATTTTTACCTTGGATGCATGAGCTGTGGAACACATGACTTGAGGTGGTTCCACAATGAATAAGTATTTCAATAATTCATCTAGCCCAATGGTAGTCAACACTGGTAGTTGTTAGATTCACCTCGTTGAAGTTTAAAAATACGGACATCTAGGCCTCACTCTAGTGTAGTTGCAAGACTCCCACTGCAGGGTGCCTGGGTGGCTCAGTCATTAAACATCTGCCTTCGAGTCAGGTCATGATCCCAGGGTCCTGGGATTGAGCCCCACATGGGGCTCCCTGCTTTGAGGGAAGCCTGCTTCTCCCTCTCCCACTCCCCCTGCTTGTGTTCCGTCTCTCGCTGTGTCTGTCAAATAAATAGATAAAACCTTAAAAAAAAAAAAAAAAGTCCCACTGCATCAGAATTCCTTAAGGTGGGACCAAGGCATGAGTATTTTAAAACACACACATACACACACAACAACAACAGCGACAACAGAACATACTCAGCTGATCCTGGTGCACAGTGAGGGTTGAGAATCACTGAGCCTGTATTAAACTGATACCCTTTTCCACTGCACCATCACAGCCAAATGTAATCTAAGTTCTTAAAAGTGTTTTTGCATTAGTTTTATCCTCTCTTTAGACAGGAGGCTCTTTAGAAGAAGAAACTCATCTTTCAAGTACCTTTTGTCCTTCTTTAACATAATATTTTGAAATAGTAGGTTGCCAATAGATAGAGACAAAGGGCACTATTTCACTTTGTAGAACAAGTGTATTCCCGAAATGTACACAAATTATATCTTATTTTTAAAAAGTCACAAGTCTGTAAATGCTCTCTAGTGAAATTCAATGGTATTTGGTATTTGTTCCTAATATTTACCTGTCAGTTTCTGTCTGCTATTCCAATGTTTCCCATTTGTTCAAACCCTGATGCCAGTTGATTAATGATCAATAAGCCAATATTTAAATTTCCCGTTACATCCTTATACAGATATACACTCATTCTTTTAACAAGCAATTTATTGAATGGCTGAACCTTACAAACCACACTAACAAAAGACACTATCCTTACTCTCCAGGGGCTTACAATTTAATTAGAGATAAATGGGACACAATTACATACTCCTGGAGCGGATAATAATCACCAGAAGAATGCAGTGTAGAGAAGTTTGTGCAGAGATCAGAAAGGGATTTCTTAAGTCAAATAATCTGAACTGGACCCTAAAATAGCAACAGGTGCAAAGGGGCTAACTGGTGTGCAACCGAAGGAAAGGTAGAAAAGAATAAGCCATGTTGGGACACCTGGGTGGCTCAGTTGGTTGGACCACTGCCTTCGGCTCAGGTCATGATCCCGGAGACCCGGGATCGCATCGGGCTCCCAGCTCCATGGGGAGTCTGCTTCTCCCTCTGACCTTCTCCTCGCTCATGCTCTCTCACTGCCTCTCTCTCAAATAAATAAATAAAATCTTTAAAAAAAAAAAAAAAAAGAATAAGCCATGTTTAGGAACTCCTGAGTACCTGGCTAGAAAGACAAACTGAACAAGAAAACTGGCACTCATAGAAATTTAAAGTGAGATGGGACCTTCATATACCTTCACATCCAAGCTTGCCAAACTGTATTCATCCTTGATCTACCAGTTTAATGCCTATCTGGTCCAAGCAGACTCTCTCCATAGTTTTAAGCCCTGGAGTTCTCAGCCTTCTCTGTAGTCTGTTAGAACACTAAATACTTATGACTGATCACCTGAAATCGATGCATTTTAAAAACAAGTGTAAGGGGACGCCTGGGTGGCTCAGTTGGTTAAGCGGCTGCCTTCGGCGCAGGTCATGATCCCAGCGTCCTAGGATCAAGTCCCACATCGGGCTCCTTGCTCGGCAGGGAGCCTGCTTCTCCCTCTGCCTCTGCCTGCCACTCTGTCTACCTGTGCTCGCTTGCTCTCTCTCCCTCTGTCTCTGACAAATAAATAAATAAAAAATCTTAAAAAAAAAAAAAAAACAAGTGTAAGAATGTTAACATCATTATTCTCTAATTCTTTCACTAATAATCTTCACTAAACTTGTGAACCTGATCTTGCCACACCCAGCTAAAAGTCCTTCAGTGATGTACCATTTAAAAAGGAGTAGATCTTTTAAATGACCTACAGACCTTGCAAAGTCTGCTCCCTTCCCAGAGCTCCCACTGATGCTGTTTTCTTTGGAAACCACCTCCTCTACTTCTAATTTAGCCTAGTTAGCTTCTACTCATCCCAAATCTGTTTCACTCTCACAGAACCGTGTTACTTTACGTTAGAGAATACATCTCAGTTTGTATTTATGCATCGTCGGTTTGGTTTATCTGATTCTCTCTCCCACTAGAAAATAAACTCCATGAGACCGGAGACAGTCTCATTCACATGCCTGGGATTACTAGGCAATGAATTAGTAACTTGTTGAAAGAATAAATGATTACGGGGCGCCTGGGGTGGCTCGGTCGGTTAAGCGTCTGCCTTTGGCTTAGGTCGTAATTCCAGGGTCGAGAAATCGGGTTCCACATCCGGCTCCCAGCTCCGCTGAGAACCTGCTTCTCCCTATACCTCTTCTTCTGTTTGTCATGAATAAATAAAGAGAAATATTTAACAAGTAATAATAAATGGTTGGGTTGTCTCCTCCCATTACAGTGCAGGCATCCCGGTGCCTGCCTTGTCTCTGCTTGTATGAAAGAATATTTTACTATTTATTATTTATATTATTATTTAAATCGACTCCCCACAAACAACTGCCCACCGCCTAGAACCTCGAATTTAGATACTAAGTCTTAATGTCGCTTCCCAGAAACCTCGTGGTGGAATGGAAGAGTGGCTGCAGGAAGGGGCCAGCAGGGAGATGAACTGGCCAGCCTAGAATTCAGGACTTGAACCAAAGCCTTTTACGTCGGAAGTAGTCCCCAATCTGCGATCACCTTCGCTGGTTCCGCGCAGCTCTAGCTGTGCTTTTGGCGGACGCTGGACGGAGGCTGGGACAAAAAGAAATGCAAACTTCCCCCACCCCCGGACCCGCACTCGCCCCCTCACCAACGGCAGATCCTGGGACTGGGGAGTCTCGCCCGGCACCCACCTCCCGAAGCAGCTTTAGGTCCCCGTGCTGGATCTCGTACAGTTGGATGACGCCGGTGCCCCGGGCGAAGTTGCCCATGGTCACAAATTTGGCGCTGCAGGGCACCCACTTACAGTCAAATACCGTGTAGTTAAGGCCCTTCTGGATATGGGCGATGATCTGAGGTTTCTCGAAGGCCGACATGGTCCAGCCGGTTTCCCCTCCAACCACCAGTACATCCAGAGCCTGACAGAACACTAACCGGGAAACCAACAAACTCCAAACACAGACGACAGTTTCCCCCCCCCCCCCCCCCCCCCCCCCACTTGCCGTAGTCGCCCTGGTCGCCCTGGCGAGCTGGGTTTAGTTGTCTCAGATAATGCCTGATGCGCTACTGAAGTCATAGTTCGATAGTTCTTCACTGACAGCACACACTTACTCATCGTCTTTACCTACTGCCGTTCCCTCATACACATATTGGAGATGGCAATTGCTTCGGCTGTGAGTGGCGGAGCCAGAGGGGCACCATAGAAATCAGGCATATTTTAGGATGTCCTCCTCTTCTTCCCCCGCCCGCAAACGCATAAAACCCTGCTTCAGCGTCCCGGCGTGGGACTTCTTCGGAAACGGGGCGGGGGCCTGGGGCTGGTTGGCGGACACTGGACCCTGCGTGGCGCGCCTGCGCGGTGCGGCGGCGCACGCGTTCGAGCCGGAAGCACATGTCGGAGCTGGAGATAACCCGGCATGGAAACGGAGATGGAGGCGCTGAGCGCCGGGGCCGAGGACGGCTTCACCCAAGTCACCCGCAAGGGTGGCCGGCGGGCGAAGAAACGGCAGGCTGAGCAGCTGTCCGCCGCGGGGGACGGCGGGGACGCGGGCCGCATGGACACGGAGGAGGCCCGGCCCGCGAAGAGGCCCGTTTTCCCTCCCCTCGCGGGGGATGGATTCCTGGTACTAGCGGGGACCGTGGGACGGGAAAGGGACCGGAGCCAAAGGTGGGCCAAGCCGGTGGTCTCTGGGGAATTTGAAAGTGCGGGGGCTGTTCTTAACTGACGTCCTTAAAGAAGTGACTCTCTTGCACAAAGTTCAGTTTTTCAGTTAAAGCTTCTTGTGGAAGAGCTGTCAGTTTACAGCTCCACCTCCATCCCTCGATACATCTCCCGATTTGTGTGTTCTTTTATTGCAGAGTGGGAAAGAAGAAACAAGGAAAATTCCAGTCCCAGCTAACAGATACACGCCATTAAAAGAGAACTGGATGAAGATATTTACTCCTATTGTAGAACATTTGGGACTTCAGATACGGTTTAACTTAAAGTCGAGGAATGTAGAAATTAGGGTAAGGAGAATGTCAACCATTTCCCAATATATTAGGGTTTCTCTCTCCTACAGGGGTGAAAAGGCGTGAATAGACTTTCCTTAATGGGACTTATTTTAAGTGGTCGTTATACAGTTTTCTCAAGTAGTATAGTGAGTTTGAACTTCTTGAATGTCTTCAAAATCTGCTTCAGCACAAATACTAGTTGAATTCATAAGGCGGACAAAAGGTTATAACCAAAATATTGGTTATGCCTGTGCGTGTATTTTATGATGCTCCTAGCAGAGCAGGGAGCCGGATATGGGGCTGGATCCCAGGACCCTGTAATCATGACCTGAGCTGAAGGCAGCCACTTAACTGAGACACCCAGGTGTCCCTGAACTTGCCTTTTAAGTAGGGATCTAAGTCCCAAGTTCATCTGACCAACTCTTTGAACCTTTTTATGTCCACACCTGTGGGGGACTTTGCTGTTTGAAGAAGCCTTCTACTCCGTACTCTGTTTTCCAGCCTCAATTCCAGGCATCCCTTGGAGTCTGGCTCAAGTGCTTTCTTCTTTAGGATTGCTGTGTGTTTCAGTCATTTCCGCAGGGCCTACACTCTTACTGTGCTTGGCTGTCTTACGACTCACAGAGGCATCAGTTTGGATTCCATTCACACCTGTTGGGACTGCGGGATGCCAGGCACACAGTGGTGCTTTGGCATGCCCCACGTCATTTTAATCTTTCAGACAGGCCTGTGAAGTAGTCCTATCCCCACCATTTAGATGTGAGGCAACTGAGTCAAAGGAGTAGGTTAGAGTCATCAAAGTCGTTCACTAACAGGTGAATCTTGTTAGTCCTGAAAGGATCCCCCACTCTGACCTTTTTATTTTACAAATGAGAAAACTTAAGACCTGGAGCACCTATGGGACTTTCCCAAGTTCACATACAAGATTGGAACTGGAAGCTAGTTTTATACGTGCATTATACAACTTTGCGTAGTTAGAAATTTGTCCAATATGTGGTCTCAACTAAATTGGAGTCTTTGTGGACGAATGGAAATGATACTTTTGGAATCAGACCGTTTCAGAATTCTGCCTTTTTCACATTTTAGTACTTCAGTTTTCTCAAATATGGAACTTTTTGTATTACATAACTTTCAGAAGCTGTTGTGTGTGAAGCACCTTTGCGGTGCCTGTCACTTTTAGTGGCTGGGGTTTTATGAATAGCAGCTATTTCTGCAGTTACCTAGTAAAGCCTTTAAGGACAAGATCCCTGCTTAAACCATGCGTGGTAGTTAGTCCTAGAGTTAGTGCTTTGGGAAACATCAGCATATGATGATGATTATAAGCTGATGATCACTCCTAGTGTTGTACTAGAATATTTTCATCTCTAGTCATAATATGTGCCTTTTTTTTTTTTAAACAGACTTGTAAAGAAACCAAGGATGTTAGTGCGCTGACAAAAGCAGCTGATTTTGTGAAAGCCTTTATTCTTGGGTTTCAGGTGGAGGTAAGTGATTTCATGACATCTAAAATAGGTGCTTAAAAACACTTAATATGAGGAGCACCTGGGGGGCCCAGTTGGTTAGGTGTTGCTTTCAGCTCAGGTCATGATCCCAGGATTCTGGGATTGAGCCCTGCACTGGTCTCCCCACTCTGTGAGGAGCTTTCTTCCCCCTCTCCCTCTGTCTGCTGCTCGCCCTACTTGTGTGCGCTCTCTCTGTCAAATAAATAAAATCTTTTAAAACACACACACACACTCTTAATACGAATGTTTCAGTGGATTTGGGCTTTTTAAAAAAATTGAGTTTTCTGGGTCTGGTGAATTTTAACTGAATAGTTATTCTCAGGTATCTAAATGGAAGGGCTTAACAGCATTTATATTTATGTTGTAGGACGCACTTGCCCTCATTAGGTTGGATGATCTCTTCCTAGAGTCTTTTGAAATTACAGATGGTGAGTATAAGGTGGTCTTTTCCTGTTAACTACTGTACTGCCGACTTTGTATTGCAGGGGACTCTTAGCTTTCTAATAGCATCAGTTGACCTGTATTACTAGCAGGTTTTAAAAATATATATTTTTTGTATCTTTTAGTGGGGAAATTTAGGTAGTGATTAAAGTTCATCACAGACCAGGTGGTATCCTGGAATTGCATGTCTCCTGAGCCTTTGATCTCTCATTTAGTGAAACCCCTAAAGGGAGACCACCTGTCAAGGGCAATAGGAAGAATCGCCGGCAAAGGAGGAAAAACCAAATTCACCATAGAGAACGTGACACGGACACGGATAGTTTTGGCTGATGTGTAAGTGTCTGAGCTTGGGAAAATTACTGTCCTAATTTATATTTGACCTTTTGCTTGTTTCAAGAAGTCATAAAGTTTGTACTTTATGCATAATATTGCTACTGACTCTTTGTTCTGAATGAACATACATTCATTGGTTCTGAATGAAATACATAGTTACCTCGAAAGCAGATTAAGTTATCTGAGGAAATCTTGGGAATTCTAGCTTTTTTTCTCGGTTAGCAATAAAGAACAATAAAGGGGCACATGGCTCAGCTGGTTAAGTGTCCGCCTTCAGTCCGGGTTCCCTGCTCAGCCGGGAGTCTGCTTCTCCCTCTGCCCCCCGCCCCCCATGCTCATTCTCTCTGTCTCCCTCTCAAATAAAGAAAATCTTTTTAAAAAAAAAAAAAAAAAGGAAATGTTTAGAATTACTATTAAAAGAAGTTACATGACAGGTGAAGATTTAAATACTGTCCGAGGGGACTCCTAAACCAATAGGAGACAGCAAGGAGTGGGTTTTTTTAATGCCATTGTGACTTTCCCTTTCAAGAAAGAAATATATATGTATAGTTTTATACATACTTTAAAAGTATATAAAGGCCTTTCATAAAAGGACAATGAGTATTGCACGTTGGGTGAAAAACCTGGGAGCAGCTCTATGTGACCAGAAAGAAGATGATACAGGCTTAAAGAAGGGTGCAGGAAGTCAAGCTGGGATTAGCCCTCGTGGGGGTTGAAGCTGCTTCGGGGCCAGGTTGGGGTTGCTGGCAGATGGTGTGGAGATTAGATAATGCCATGAAGTTGGGGGACAAAGCAGGTGACTGACAAGAGGAGGGACGTGGCTGCGGCTAAGCACAGAAATAATTATATTTAAAATCATACTAACTTGGTTGTAAACTCAAGCTCACCATTTTTTAGAACCTAAATTTTAGACTCCGTTTTATACTCGAGGGATAACAACAATACCATGTTGATGCCTGGTTACTGGAAGACAGGTTTATTATAATTTTGTTCTTTGTGAGGGGAGCCTGAGGGGGCCATGAGGAAAGCTTGTTTTGCACTAGACATTTTAAAATATTTTGAAATGCAGACCACATTTGGAAGTATCATACGTAGCCCTAAAAACCTTTGCTAATTTAGAAATCTAAAAATGCAACTGATGTGCTAATCAAATTATAGATACTATGATGTATCAAATTCTAGGTATAAGCCTGCTTCCCCCTCTCTCTCTCTGCCTGCCTCTCTGCCTAATTGTGATCTCTCTCTCTGTTAAATAAATAAAATCTTTGGAAAAAAAAATTCTAAGTATATTGATAACATAAAATTTACTAGTCGAGTTGTTTTTTGTTTTTTGTTTTTTGTTTTTTTAACAGCTTTACTGCAGTGTGATTTACATACAAAAAACATTACCGTATTTAGTATCCTGTTCAGTGAGTTTTGGCCAAATCTGTATAGTCCTTTGATCCCACCTCAGTCCCAGGCAATCACTGATCTTTCAGTCATGGTTTTACTTTTTCTAGGAATTTATATAAATAGAAATACACAGTATGCAGCCTTTGGGGTATAGCTTCTTTTAATTAGCATGCTGTTTTGAGTTTCTCCATTTCATTGGGTATGTCAATAATTTCTCTTTATTGCCAAGTACTCTTGTAAGGTATTGCATTTTGTTTATCCATTCAGGTTTGAAGGACTTTTGGGCTGTTTTCAGTTTGGGTTATTATGAATAATGTTGGCTATTATTGAATTACTTTTGTGTCTTTGGGGGATTTTTTCCCCAAACTGAATTACATACAACTTGAACTTGAGTATACTGTCTTGAGTGTTCAGTATAAATAGGCTAATTGGAAATCCACACGTTCATCCACTTACTAATTATGGTATAACCATATTGTGGACTGGTATGCATCTGTAGGTGTTATTTTTGATGAGTTGCTGATAGCCTGGTGGTAAAATACAGTATGATGTGAGCAAGATAAAAAACTAAAAGCTATTCCCAATGTATTCAGTGCTTCAAATGGGAAATAGTGTTGCCTGTGTCTCCCGAGACCTCCATACCATCCCAGCCACTGCCCCATCACTTTGGTGGTTTTGGCAGCAAAACTGCTCACATTTCATTCATGCTCACTGCTCATCTTTCCTGCGCCATTGTCAAGAGTTCTTATAAAAGTCAGACACACACTTGAGCAAGCCCCAAATTTCTACCACCTACCTCTATTTCCTCTTCCTCAGGGGAACCTAATTTCACCTCTTCCGGGTAATTTTTTAAAAACTATTTATCGGGGCACCTGGGTGGCTCAGTGGTTTAAAGCCTCTGCCTTCGGCTCAGGTCATGATACCAGGGTCCTGGGATCGAGTCCCATATCGGGCTCTCTGCTCAACGGGGAGCCTGCTTCCTCTCCCCTCTCTCTCTGCCTGCCTCTCTGCCTGCTTGTAATCTCTGTCAAATAAATAAACAAAATCTTTAAAAAAAAATAAAAATAAAAACTATCTCCAGATTTTCAAATATCATGTTTATATACCAGATTTTTTTTTCTTCATCATTGACTTTCTACCGTGAAAGATGAAAATTTAGCTTTTTATCATCTCTCCCCCAACTTCTACCCCGTGTACTCAGCCCTTCTGACAGCCAGGTTGCTCATGCATCCCTGAGCTCGCCGTACGCTGTGGGTTTTGTGAGACCGGTGTTCAGCGTTACCTGTGCGCGGGGTCAGTGCTGGGTGTCTCAGCAGCCGGCCCGGGTGATGACCGTGATTCTGTGATCATTCTGTCTGCCCTTTACCACTTTGTTTTCACTTGAACAAATTCTTACGTTTGTGCTTCCTAATTATCAGTACAATTGAGTAAAAAGCTTTACGTTGTCCTATCTCCCCGCGGTGTATCTGGGTGCATCAAACGTTTGAGCAGCCTCTCCTGGAGCCCGCTTCCTCAGAAGCACCGCTACCATCTCTGCCTGGCACCCTGTTGGCGTCCTAGGTTCCCCTTTCACCTGTGCCCTTCCACTATGTGAATCACCTGGTTGTTGGGTTCTCTTTCCTCAGTATTCCTTAAGGTTCTTTTGTTTTTTCTTTTTTAATTTGAAATTTTATGTATTGCAAAATGAGCACCACAGTAGGTCTGGTTAACACCCATCACCACAGTTACAAATTTGCTATTTTGTATGTGAAACTTTTAAGATTTACTCTTAGCAACTTTCCATCATGTAGCACGGTGTTACTGACTAGATTGACACGCTGTACCTTATATCCCCAGGACTTCTTTTCTAACTGGAAGTTTGTGCTGTTTGACCCCCTTCATTCAGGTTGCACACCCTGCCACCCCTAAGTACTCCTCATTTTGGTGCCGTATATAGTCCATGAGCTAGTTTAGCTAACATTTTTTGAGAATTTCTAGTTCCAAAAGCCAACTGGCTATACAGTTCTGCTCTGTAAGTCACATCCATTGAGAATTTGAAAGACATTGCTATATCCAAGCTTTCAGTGTTGCTGTTGAGAGGTCCAACGCCATTTTTATACCTGATTCTTCGCGCGTCCTATCTGGCAGTTGTATTCTCTTCATCCAGTGTGTTCTGAAATTTCATAGTGCTGTGTGTTAGCGTGGGTCTATTTTTATTCATCTTACTGGACCCTTTCAAACTAGACACTCATTTTCTACAATTTTCAGAAATTTTCTTGAATTACTTTGGTCTCGCTTTTCTTTCCCCCTTCCTGTCTGGAATTCCTTTCTGTAACTATTCTTAACATCGTACCCTTGATTCATGGGTGCATGAAAATAGCTTTTCTGACCTTACTGATTTGATTTTGTTTTTGCTGTTTCATTCTTTTTCCCCCTGGTCTCCATTTCTCTTTGTTCACCTTGCTGATTGTAGCCTGATTTTTGTAGTAGATGCTCCCGTCGGATTCTGGAGATCCTCCGTGTGTGCGCCACATGCACAAGGAGGCAGTAAAGAGCAGACCAGAAGCCCTGAGCTCATGGGGTCTGGAGAGTGGGGGACGCTAGCTGACTGTAGGCTTCGCTTAGGGTAATTGCCAGGCTGTTTCTGGTGCTTCTTTTAGTCTCTTTTTTAAAAGATTTTATTTATTTATTTGAGAGAGAGAGAAGGAGAGTGTAGAGGGAGAATGAGGAGCAGACTCCCTGCTGAGCAGAGAGCCAGACGTGGGGCTCGATCCCAGGACCCTGGGATCATGACTGAGCCAAAGGCAGATGCTTAACTGACTGAGCCACCCAGGCCCCTTCTCTTTGGACTTTTTTATTGAGCAGGTCAGGTTCCTGCAGAGAAGCATTCTCTAGGCTCTTTGCTGCCAGACTTTGAAGCCTGATTAAGGAAGATAGTTGGAGGTCTCAACATCCAGTTTGCAGATATTTGCTTTCCTGTTGCCCATTTTTAACATGGCATTCCTACTTCAGCTGTACCTGGACCCCTGGTCGAGACACCAGGTCTTTTACCTTTCCCAGGGAGCAACACCGCGCATCCCCCTCCCATAATTTTGCCAGTTACAAGGGGTGGTTGCCTGATTGTACACAGAGTGGGGAAGAAAATCTAGATCATCTTGAACAGACTGTGTCAGTTTTACCCCCATTCCAACATGCCTGAGCCTGTCTGGATGACTGAATGTTCTGCGATATTCCCACTGACAGTTTTGGTGTCAGTTACTGACATTTTGGAAGATGGGCTCAAAAAGACAAAACACTGTATTATCATCCATCTTGAGTCAGTCAGCTAAGAATTTCCCTTAGTAGGATCTGGATGACCCTTAGTGAAGAAATTTAGATAACCTTGAAAAAGCTTTGCAGTTGAAATCCAGATGCTTTGATTAAGTGCAATGTTACTTCCATTTCTGGGTACTTAATACCAGCTCTGCCATTGTGTAATCATGGGCAGGTTTGTTTGTCTTTTTACCTGTAAATTTCTTTCCTCATTTATAAAATGGGAATACCACCTAACTTAATAAAACTCATATGAGGATTAAATGGGAACACATAAAGCCCTAGCACATAAAAATCACTCACTTGGTGGTAGCCATTATTAGCCAAGAATCTTAAAAAATTCATTTCTTAAAATTGTTTTTTGTAATTTTTATTGGGATAGAATATACATACCATAGAATTCCCCTTCAAAATGATTTTTAGTGTATTTAAGAGTTGTGCTACCATCACCACCATTTTTATTTAAGAACCTGTATTGTGATTTTCCAGAGTTTCTGGATCATGGGATTTTGTTAAGGAAATGCTTTTGTTGCTAACTTGTCTCACATTCTCTTTCTCAGGAAAGTTCACATCCTTGGCTCTTTCCAAAACATCAAGATGGCAAGAACTGCCATTTGCAACCTCATCCTGGGTAATAATAATGTATAATTATAATAATAATAGGGATTTAGAACTCAAACCACATTTGCACATCAGCTCAAATTAAGCATAATGTTAAAGATTGCAAATAGAAACTCTTAGAGGTTGGCAAATGTGGACCTAAAGAAAAAGGAATATTTTTGCTTAGATTTCATCAGTCTGCTAGAGAAGAGTTTATTGGGTTATAGTGCTTAAATCATCGCTGCATTCCCTGAGGTGCAGTGAAAAGCCATTCCAGAATAGCAGGCAGTGTGTTTTAGGCTTCAAAGAAAAGAGCTGCTGATCACCATCAGTCAACTTAATTGATGCACTTCATCTTGTTTTTGTTTTAATTTTGAGGATGAGCAAGCATGAGCAACTAGAAGGAGAGGGAGAGAATCTTAAGCAGACTCTGTGCTGAGGGCAGACCCCAAGGCAGGGCTCGATCTGACGGCCCTGGAATCATGACCTGAGCCAAAACTAAGAATCAGACATTCAACCGACTGAGCCACCCAGAGGCTCCAGTCCTGTTTTTCAAACGGTGCAGCAAAGTCACTAATTTATGGTACCAGTTATAGGATTGTAGTAGTTTGCTCTAAATGGGATTTTCCATCAGTGCCCAGATCTGACTAGCTTCTTTTTTTGAAACATTTAGATAAGTCAGTGCCTTTGACCCTTAGGATGTAAAATATTTTTGGAGAATATTTGGGTATGATTTATGGTTCTTCTGTTGATTTAAGAGGGATCCACTGGAAAATGTGCTCTTTAGTTGTAGACTGCCTATCATGTGTCTTCTATTTATGTGAGTATATTTGTATAGATGTGTTTCTTTTCCTCTGCAGGAAATCCTCCATCAAAGGTTTATGGCAATATCCGAGCTGTGGCTAGCAGAGCAGCAGATCGATTCTGATTTCAAATCAAAGAACTTTTGTCTTTGGACTCTAGAGAAAAAGCCCTTGCCCTCTGCACATGCTTATAAGAAACCACACGAAGAATTTTTCAGTCACGTTAAGCCTCCATCGCTTCTTCTGTTCTCAGCCAGAAGCATCAACAGAAAGGTTTGATGATATTTACATGCAGCAACTTGAGGATAATTGCCCTATCTGAATTTATTATCATTATTGTACTTACACATTAATTATAATTTGTCACTTCATTTTAAATAAAAGATTTACATAGTTTATAATTCTATTGAGAAACTTGTTTGAACAGTCCTATATTTATAAATTTATAACTTTTTATAAATTTATAAATATTTCTTGTCTATGGAGTGTAATTAAAACAATCAGCTTACAAAATCACTCTGAATCCTGACCCTTAATACGAGTGGTATGTGGGCTTTTTAGAAGCAGCAGTTTGGAAATACTGTCATGAACAAAGGCTAATCTTTTTACCTCTTTTGTAGTTTATAAAATTAAAGACATCACATAGTTGATTTGAGGAAAGAATTTTATTTTTCAAATAAGCACTCGATGAAAGTAGCCAACCTTACCAATGTTTGGGTGAAGGTAAAATATGGTAAAAGAATGTTTTTACCAGGAAAACTACAAAATTCTGCAAATGTAAGAGCTTGTTTTGACTAGTGTCTGCCTATTCAAATACTCATTTGGTAAGTATTTAAGTATTAATCTTTAAAGTATTTAATCTTAGCAAACACTAAGAGGTAGGTAGAATTCTTGACAATTGAGGCTGTTGGTGCACAAGGGCCAGAAAAAAAATCACTGCTCTTGTGGAGTTTTCATTTTATTTCAATAACCACGGGAGACAAATGTGCAAAAATACCTAAATTCTGTCAGCAGAGAGAAAAATGCTCTGGAGGAAGAAAAGAGTGGAGATAAAGGAGACGCAGGTGTAGGGATATGTTTACATGAGGTGGCCAGGACACACCTCAACAGACCTGGTGGCATTAGCTGTGAGGTCTCTGTTGGGGGAGACGACGGTACAAAGGCCCACAGCAGGCCCAAAACTCCAGGAACCACAGGAGGCAAAGGCAGTGGGAAGCAGAGAAGAGTGAGTAGTAAAGCAATGAGTTAGGGCTTTGTAGGTTGTAATGATTTGTTTTTAACCAGTGATAAAGCAGATGTATCTTTACTTATGGCTTATAGTCAAATATCAAACATCAATTTATCAGGGTGTTTTTTTTTTTTTTAATCCAAAAGAAAGGAAAAAAGACTACCTCATGGCTGTGGAAGCCCAGCAAAGACAATTATGAACACACATAGGCAAGTTTCAAATATTTTATTTTCTTATTCATACAGTATGAAGTTTTCTAAAGATCCCACAACATGACATTTCATGCAGAAGAAAAACTAAACATTCAACATAAACCCCTCCCCCACCCACACTAAAAAAAAAAAAAAAGAAAAAGAAAAGGAAAAAAACCCTCGTTCCCCAGTAAGGAAATAATGTTTGCACTATTTTTCTGTAACGCCAGCCAAGATATGCACAAGCAAGAGAAATAGAAAGCATTTGCTAAAATATTTGTAACAAATACTTATGTACAAAAAATTCACAAAAGACTAGTTCCCCCTTGAAGCACAGCACATGGCAGTTGACACTGGAACAGATCAAACCACTGGCTGGGATGATAAGCCACGTACTGATCCAGAGGAAGAAAGTTACATGTAGTGGAGATTTTCAGTTTGAACATTAACATTTCCAAAGTTTGGCAACATTATCTTTTAAAATTATGCAAATTATGTAAACAAGAGGTACATTTTAAATTGATCTACATGCAAAACTCCATGTCATGCAAGGACACCAAGCACCGGGATTTTTCTCTCACAGACAGAGCCCATGATGTGCAGCACTCAGTTGAAGGAACAGCGATGGCAGGCAGGTGTGCCCAATTTAAGATTCTTTTACCTTGATTCAACCTGCCCTTTTCCACTTATGATTATAAAACCGTTTTTCTAGAAAAACTATACAGGGGAAGACTACTTTCCTAGAAAGCTAACCAAAACGTTTTCTTCCAGCCAATAGTACCTTTGCAGAAAAGGGAAGGGATAATATCAAGTGGTGGAACATGATAGGCTACTTTTATATCACACATTTAGTAAGTTAGCATCCATTACAAATATGGGCAAATCAAGAAAACCGTCATGCACTCTCTCTGCCTTGCGGTAAAGACATTCAAAAGGTATAAATTTAGATAAAATTTTGCTCTTCTGTGGCATCAAAATTAGACTTCTTCCATTTAAGTCACACAAATATATGTGGGCGTTCGGATACACACATGCACATTAAGCATCACCAATTTTTAGATGAGCTGCAAGTCTTTTGAAACAGAAGGGAAATTTACGGTTCAAAGGTAAGTTTAATAAACTGTTTACCCACATACTGAAATGAATGGATATCTTTAGTTTCGTGATTCCATCAGGTATTAAGAAATGTCTAAGGAAAATCGTGATTGCCTCAAATGGCTTATGGCCTTTCCACAACTGATAACTTACGTTGATTCAGGGACACTTACTAAATGTAATGGCTCCTAGTTAAGAAATAACAACGAAGCAGCCACAAGCTCTGTGCAGTGACTATATGAACACAAGAATGAGCTCTTGGCAGGAGCACTGCACTACACTTTCTCCTCAAGCAAGGATGTAGTAAAAGCTGCTCAGCAATGAGACATAGTCCCTGGAAATATCTTCATAGGTATAAATAAAATTACAAACTCCTTTGTTACAAAAATGTAATTCAGGTAAATAATAGGACGTTAACAAATGCTTTGTCAATCTCTCAAAGGAGAAAGCACAGGAAAAGAAAAATAGCTGGCCTAACACCCGGCTCAAATTGTACAATTTTCTATCTATATATAAAACTGTGTGAAATAAAAGTAAGGATGTTTTATGTTCTGCTTGGCACTTTTGTACTCTATCATTTTGTTTCTGAATCAAGTAGATTAAATTAAAGCCAACCTACTACACATATAGAAAGCTACATATATCTATATATAAATATTTACATATGTATATATAGATACTTTCTCATTATAAAAGATGAAAAATAAATTAAAAAGCCAACCCCTTCCCTTTCTTCACCACATTGATATGCTCTTTTCATGTTGCTGTCCTTCAGACTTTAAAGTGCTACACTGAGTTATTGAGAGAATAAGAGTTCAATAACACTTAGTTGGCTTCATGAGGCTCGTGTTGGAAAATGTGGCTTCACAGAGAAAAATACTTCCATTTAAATACACAGAGAGCATTGCTGGACGTCTTGAGCAGATCTTCAGAGATGGAGAAGAAAGCAAAAGTGTTGGGTGGTACTCTTTTAAAAAGAGTCACACATCTACCACCATCTTTTTGTGGATATCTAGGCCACCTACAACCTGCAACAGATAGGAACAAATCAAGCTTAACCATGTCTGAAAACTCCTTTTTACTAGTCTAACCACCTGAACCAAAATTAAAATTTTTAAAATACACTACACTTTATTTTCAGAAATGGGCTTTTTTGATTAAGTTTTTAAACCTGTACTACCTACCTCTAGTTAGAATTTTCATGGCTTATTTCTCCCAGGATAATGGGCATTTTCTTGTGTTCTAGGACAACGGCTGGCAAACTTAAAAGGGCCAGAGAGTATTTAAGGCTTTGTAGGCCACATGTAATTTCTCTTGCATTTCCTTCTCCCACTTTTTTTGTTTTTTAAAATATTTTATTTATTACAGAGAGAACTCGAATAGGAGGAGGTACAAAGGGAAGAGAAGAGGCAGACTCCCTGCTGAGCAAGGGCTCGATCCCGGGACCGAGATCATGACCTGAGCCAAAGGCAGATGTTGAACTGACTGAGCCACCCACAGGTGCCCCTTTCTCTCACTTTAACATTTTAAAAATGTAAACTGTTCTAAGCTCAAAGACACACAATACAGGCCATGGAAAGGATCTGACCCACTCTATTTGCCAACCCCTACTTTTACATAAAGTTTAATATCAAGTAATAACCAGAGGTCCGCATAAAAATTTATCCACAAAATCCAAATATGGGCTTGTCAGTCTATTCTAGAAGGTAGTAAAAGGTACCAAATGAGTAAATTTTCTGCACATTATTTTCCCATGGGCTTGAAGATGTGTTGTTACAGACATCTCAGTGAATAATGACATGGTAATCTACAAGTGTAATTACCTATATTTGGAGGATAGTCTATTAAGTACAATATACCTAAAGTATATAAGTCATAAATGTTCACAGCTTGATGGATTTTCCAGAGTAATCACCCAAGTAACTGGCACCCAGACTGTCACCGGGACTCTTCTGTGGCCTGCCTTCCAGCCATCTCCCTCCTCCTGCCTTACCACACACACAGAGGGAGCCATTACTGTGACTCTAACAACCTGGATTAGTTTGAGACCTTTTTCGTGCCTGACTTGCTTCATCGAACATGTTTTTGCTAATCCGTGTTGTTGGGTATAACTGCATCTGTATTATTTTTCAGTTTAAATTTACTTTAAAAGTTTAGTTGAAAAATAAAGCTTGAACAGCCAGTTGATGCTACAACTTCTGCTATGAAAACATCAGGTTGCTATGCTGCGCTCATTCTCTGTGTCCTTTTACACAGAGATGATCATTTAGACTTTTCAGCTAATATTCAGTATTTCCCTATAGGTCTCTGAATAACATTCCAACATTGCCTTCTCTTCGGTTTAAAGTTGTAGGCATTATCTACTGATTTCCCACCACACAAGAGGAAGATTTAGCTCTCACATACACACACCCCTCCCATCTATCTCCTACCCCAAATATTTCCCACACCACCCTTCCAATAGTTCCAACTTCATTTTGATTAGGCAAACTCAGCATTTTAATTATAACTATATAAAATACTGTTTACAGCAAAACAGAATTGCATACTGCACATCTGTTCTGCTACAGTTAATATCTTCTTCTTTGCTGGGTATTTTATGTATTTCACTAATTCAGTCTCAAACTTTTGTTCTAAATACGTTCAAATATATGATGTAATTCTATCAATTCTATCAATTTTGTTATCTTGAAATTATTCCCAGAGCTTTCCCACCTGCTGCAAGCCAGGTCTGTCATCTCTGGATTTCACCATCCCGGAAATTTCCTTCTCTCATGTTGGACCTCTGCTTCCTAGACCCCTCATTATCATTTTTTATTTACAACCTTATTACAGTGGGAGCACATCTTCTAGTAGTTTCCCAAAAAGGGAAGCCTTGCAATACTTGAAAATGTCTTCATTCTTCCATCCAGTTGAGTTTGTAGAGAATTCTAGTTTGGAAATAACTGTCCCTTGGAATTGCAAAGGCAGTGCTCCACTGTCTTCTAGTTCCTACTATGCTGCTGAGAAGTCTGCTGTCCTGATGATTTTTGAGTCTTTGTATAAAGCTCCTTCCCACCACCCTTTTACCTCTGGTCTTTGGAAGTTGGATCGCCATCTGTTTCCCCTTTTAAAATTCCATGACATTGTGCTAGCCCCCAGAGTATTTAAGATTTTATTTATTTATTTGACAGAGCACAAGTAGGCAGAGAGGCAGGCAGAGAGAGGAGGAAGCAGGCTCCCTGCTGAGCAGAGAGCCCGATGTGGGGCTCGATCCCAGGACCCTAGGATCGTGACCCGAGCCGAAGGCAGAGGCTTTAACTGAGCCACCCAGGCACCCTGACCCAGAGTATTTTTATATACTATGCTAGATACTCAGTAATCCTTTCAGTCAGGAAACAATATTTCTGGTTCATTACTTTTGATTCATTTTTAGTGACTTCCTTCCCTCCATTTTCTCTCTGGAAATCCTAGCATTCAGGTGTTAGACTTCCTGCAATGGGTCTCTAAATTTAAATTTCCAAGAACTCTCATGTATTATCTAAGTTTTAAGGATTCAGTATGTTATATGCCTGAGAATGACAGATTTTTGTTTCAGAGGCATCAAAATGGAAATATGCTTATCTTTACTTAGTCTCCCTTCCCACTACTCCAACCCTCACCCCCCAATCTATGCCTCCCGTTTCCCAGCCTACAGACTTCACCCTCTCCAATCTCCCACTACAGGGCAGGAGAGTCTGAAGAGCAGGAAAGGCGATCTAGTGAGCTAAATGCCTCTTAGACTAAGCCATTCTGTTTTTAGCTTCACCTTCATCCCCACTTTCACTTACCTTGAGGCACCAGTTTCTGAGCCTTTCAGGGATTCTGCATTATAAATCAAGCTGCTTCTCAGCTTTCCGGGCTGATAGCTTAGAATTCATTTTTTTCTCCTGTTAAGTCAGCATACTGACTTACAAGCTGTTGAATCTAGTTATCCTCCCTACTGTCTTGTCGTGTGGGTTCATAAACTTTTAACTTTTTAGTTTCACTAGAGTTTGGAGAGCAAGCAAAAGTAAATACAGTTCACCCTTAAACAGCACAGGGCTTAGGGATACCAACCCCCCTACGCAGCCAAAAATCCATGTATAACTTTTGACTCTCCCAAAGCTTAACTATTAATACCCTACCGTTAACTAAAAGCCTAGCTATTAACATAAACAAAACATTTTGTATGGTATATGCGTTACATACTGTATTATAATGAAGTGTAAGCTAGAGAAACATTAAAATCACAAGACAAAGGGGGCGCCTGGGTGGCTCAGTGGGTTAAAGCCTCTGCCTTCAGCTCAGGTCATGATCCCAGGGTCCTGGGATCAAGCTCCACACCGGGCTCTCTGCTCAGCAGGGAGCCTGCTTCCCCCTCTCTCTCTGCCTGCCTCTTTGCCTACTTGTGATCTCTCTCTCTCTGTGTCAAATAAATAAATAAAATCTTTGGGACGCTTGGGTGGCTCAGTTGGTTGGACGACTGCCTTGGGCTCAGGTCATGATCCCGGAGACCCGGGATCGAGTCCCGCATCGGGCTCCCAGCTCCACAGGGAGTCTGCTTCTCCCTCTGACCTTTCTCCTCGCTCATGCTCTCTCACTGCCTCTCTCTCAAATACATAAATAAAATCTTAAAAAAAAAAAAAAAAAACCACAA
>PISX010022050.1:0-32452 GCA_004024625.1 Mellivora capensis
GGAATGGGGCACCTGGGTAGCTTATATGGGTAAGCCCCTGCCTTTGGCTCAGATCATGATCTCCAGGTCCTAGGATTGAGCCCCATACTGGGCTCCCAGCTGGGCAGAATCTGCTTCTTCCTGTCTCTCTGCCTTTCCCCCTGCTTGTGCTGTCACTCTCTCTCTCTCAAATGAATAAATAAATTTTAAAAGGGGGGGAGGAACACTTAAAAAAATAAGACATATTCACAGAATAAAAGATGGTTCTTCCCAAGAGTGATTGGCAATCATTCCTAGTTTTCTGAAATTGGAGATATTTTTATCAAAGTTCTGATAGTCCTTATGGCAAGATTTGAGAACCACTGTACTCACTGTGTTATAATTCTAGGTCTTAGTCTCATTTGAAAAACAAGATGGTTAGACTAATGATTCACTAAAATTCCTCATTTCCCTATGTGTTTCAAACCACTTCTCTTTTTAAAAAAAGATTTTGTGTGTGTGAGAAAGAACACGAGCTGGGCAGGGGGAGAGGGAGAAGCAGACTCCCCATTGAGCAGGGAGCCTGACCTGGGGCTTGATCCCAGGACCTTGAGATCAGGGCCCCACCCAAAGGCAGATGCTCAACTGACTGCGCCATGTAGGCACCCCTCAAACTGCTTTTTAGTTATCTCTTTGGGCCATGGTGTATGTATCCATTTGTCATTGACTTGGGAATAATTTTTCTATTTTCTTAAAAAAAAAAAAAAGGTAGGGACACCTGGGTGGCTCAGGAGGTTAAGGCCTCTGCCTTCAGCTCAGGTCATGGTCCCGGGGTCCTGGGATCGAGCCCCACATCGGGCTCTCTGCTCAGCGGGGAGCCGGCTTCCCCCCTCTCTCTCTCTGCCTATCTGCCTACTTGTGATCTCTGTCTGTCAAATAAAAATAAATGAAAAAAAAAAAAGGTATACTTAATCTTATAGAAATTAGCTTCAAGGGGCCACCTGGATGGCTCAGTTGGTTAAGTGTCTGACCCAGTTTCCACTCAGGTCATGATCTCAGGGTCATGAGATTGAGCCCCGAGTTGGGCTCCAAGCTGGGCATGGAACCTGCTTGAGATTCTCTCTCTCCCTCACCTTCTACCTCTCTCTCTTTCTCTCTCAAAAAAAAAAAAAATGGCCTCAAAGACATTGTAATAAAAAGCAACAACTTCCCCATTGTTCATGAACATGTATCTCTACATTCCATAGTCAAACGCTTTTGCATAGAACCTTTAGGATTTGATTTTGGCATTCCTGTAGATTCACTTTCATGAAGAAAATTTCTTTTTCTGCCTTGTTGCTTTTTATAAGTATCAGATTGTTTTTGTCTGTGTGGATAGGGTCAAAGAAATAAAGTGACAATTTCACTTAGAAGTCAATGAGTGAAGAGACAAAGATGTCTTAGGAGTGGCCACTTAAGGCTGGTCATTGTGTTTCAGGGTCTAGACCCCAGCTTTACAGAAACAGAGCTTCATTTTTGTCAATGTATCCAGCTCATGTCAAATTTTTAGCAACTGACAAAGGTTAGTCATACCACAGCTACTCCCGCTCCTCTTCATTCTCCTAACAGCTAAGATTTATTGAGTACTCAGAATGTGCTAGACACTGGGCAATGTTAATTGCTTGATTTACCTCATCTAATCCTAACAACAACTCCATTTTGCAGATGAGGAAGCTGCAGTACCAGGAGATTAACAACTTGGTCAAGGGTAGGCAGCTATTAAATCGTGGAGCCAAGCTTCAAACCCAACTGTCACACTCCATGAGTTTATGCTATTAATCATTACACTATACCCATCTACCTTAATCATTATACTATACTATGTTATACTATACTATACTATACTATACTATATTATACCTACCTAAAAGTATATTACACCTGTTTTTTTTTCTCGTTTTTTTTCTATAAAGATTTTATTTATTTATTTGACAGAGATCACAAGTATGCAGAGAGGTAGGCAGAGAGAGAGGAGGAAGCAGGCTCCCAGGGAGCCTGATGCGGGGCTTGATCCCAGGACCCTGGGATCATGACCTGAGTCAAAGGCAGAGGCTTTAACCCACTGAGCCACCCAGGTGCCCCTATTACACCTGTTTTAAGGAAAGAATTCATGAACAAAAATCGTTTTTATTAATTTACAGTAGATGATATTCATTTCCAGGGATTAAAAGATCAGCATCAAAACATCAAATAAGAGAAGTCAATGGTCTTGAGCAGTAATCTTTAAGTATAGCTGAGGGATGGCTAATAACATCGGTTCTCTCCTCAGATAGTGCTGAATGAACAGCTAAACTCCATCCAAACCAGTCTAGCTCTCTCTAGTTAAGACAACAAGCTGACCAAGTCCCTTTCCTTAATATTCTTTCTTTAGATAAGGAACAACATAATTGAACAGGGTTTGATGGTTCTACAGTTTCATACTTTTTAATACAATCAGGCATTCTTCAGAAAGCCTCATTCTGCCTAGACTGTTTTATACACCTCAGCCACCTATTTAGGAAATATTTGTATCAGTGGATCACTCTTGCATCACATTTTCGCTCTTCCTGGTTTCACTGTTTGAGGTTGGTTAAGGCACTGGCATTCTTTAACTCTTGCTCCCCCACCCCCATCTCCATACTATGGAGATACTTCATCTCCATACTTCAGTACTGATCACAGTCCAGTGCTTGGCTAATGAAAAGTTAATTTCTTTATACAGTAAGAAAGAATTATAAACATGATTCTGAGAATTGTAAGAGCATTGTAGAGGGAATTGAAGATTATGAAAGGTTGAAAAAAGAAAAGCAAGTTGTAGTTGAATATAGCTGTTGGGACTGACCCATAAGACATATATATATATATACATACATACACACACAGCACATAATAAATACATATTACAAGACTAATGTTTAGATGTACAGACTATTTCTTTACATTAAAAATAGATACATATGCAAAAGGTTCTAAATTTTTTTGTTAAGGTATTCACATACACGCTTAAAATAGTGACAGTGATTTAAAAGTGAAACTAAAATGGAGAAGAAAATAAGAGTGAACTTTTTCTTTAATGGTTCTCTAGAAAAACTAAATCTAGGAAATGCAGATAAATTTTGAAAGCTGCTGTAAAAGGATTAAGAATTAACTCACCCTCTCCTAAACTAATAATATAATAAATATTTAACAACAGTAAGATATTAAGAATTACTTAATATTTCATATTAGAAAAATCTTAGAATATTTGTTGAATTAAACAGCATTTATATTCCATTTGAATCTGGGAACATGATCTTAATTTAACTCACAATGCTATGGGCAGAAGTTTATGTGGCTGAAACTGATTTCAAAAGAATCAGTGGGTCTTAAAGTACTCTGTACAATAATATCTTCCTGATTTGGATTCACACTTAGTGAAAAGAACTGGTTATGTTTTCTTAGAGAAAGAATGCTCAGTAGAATAGTGTATGAAAATACTACGCAGAACTACTGTTTTGTCAAGGTTCCTAGAATAGCAAAGCCCTGCCTAGAATCGGTCCTCTTCTAATAGAGATAAATAACCTATAATTAGAGTTATTAAAGGACCTGTCTCTAGAGAGAAAGGCAAGCCCGTCAAGGTTTACCCGTTTTCTTTTAATGTGCTTGAAAGCAGTTTGTTATAAGTTGGAAAACTGCTCCTTTTCATATTTTTTACAGTATTACATCTTCAAAATTCTCTTTAGTGGGGCGCCTGGGCGGCTCGGAGGGTTAAGCCTCTGCCTTCAGCTCAGGTCATGATCTCAGGGTCCTGGAATCGAGCCCCGCATTGGGCTCTCTGCTCACCAGGGAACATGCTCCACTCCCCCCCCCCCCCCCCCCCCCCCGCCCCGCGGCCCACCTACTTGTGATCTCTGTCAAGTAAATAAATAAAATCTTAGAAAAAAAGTTCTCTTTAGTACAATAGACTTTGTATTAAGAAACAAAAAACATTTATTGTAGCCTAATAGTACTATCTTTCATTCATATTGTAGCCTAAGTACTGTCTTTCAATAAGTTACCTATGCTTTCTTTGTCCAACAGCACTTTTCACAAGTTCTTTTTTTTTTTTTTTCCTTTGAGAGGGAGTGGAGAGGAATAGAGGGAGAGAGAGAATCTTAAGCAGGCTTCTCACCCAGCGTGGAGCCTGAGGTGGGGTTGATATCACAACTCTGAGATCATGACCTGAGGCAAAATCAAGAGTTAGTTGCTTAATAGACGGAGCCACCCAGGCATCCCCATAATTTCTTAATGGAAGAAAGTCAAATTAGTGAGCCTTTACAGAATTGATACTTTTCTTCCAGGAAGTATATAAAAACTTTATCATTTAATCCTTTGAGAAGAACCCAGTTAAGTGGTAAACAAAAATTAATAAAACTAAAGGAGAACTGGGGTGCCTGGGTGGCTCAGCCAGTTAAGTGTCTGCATTCAGCTCCAGCCATGATCCTAGAGTCCTGGGATCAAGTCCCGCATCCGGCTCAGCTCTCCCTCTGCCTGTGGCTCCCCCTGCTTGTGCTGACAAATATATAAATAAAATCTTTTAAAAAAGGAAAAAAATGGGGCGCCTGGGTGGCTCAGTGGGTTAAGCCGCTGCCTCCGGCTCAGGTCATGATCCCAGGGTCCTGGGATCGAGTCCCGCATCGGGCTCTCTGCTCAGCAGGGAGCCTGCTTCCCGCTCTCTCTCTGCCTGCCTCTCTATCTACTTGTGATCTCTCTCTGTCAAATAAATAAATAAAATCTTTAAAAAAAAAAAGGAAAAAAATGAGAACAAATATAACATATTCTATATAACTTCAGTTTTCTGCTAGAATTTTTTTTGCAATGGATATATTCTTTCTATAATTTGATAAATCTGAAAAAAAGTGTATGAATTTGTAGCACTGTCGAGAGGATCCATACATCATTCAACAACTAAATTTCCTTTCTCCTGTACTTTGTATCATACATGTATATACATCATGTGAAGTTACAGATGAGAAACATAGAGATACAAATATCTAAGGATTTCATCTTTCATGTGCAGCAATTACAACTCATATATTCCAAGTATTTATGGTGTAATGTCTTTTTTGTGTGTGGCTGGTGTAAAAGAAGTTAAATCTGTATTTGTATACTTGGTATTTGGCAAATACATTGTAAAATCAAAACTGAAAAATATAGCATAGGAAATATAGTCAATAATATTGCAATAATGTTGTATGGGTGACAGATGGTGACTACACTTACCGCAAATATCAAGTAAAGAATTATTGAAACACTACGTTGTACTTGTGAAACTAATATAACATTGTCAACTAAGCTTAATAAAAATTAAAAAATCAAAACTGAATTTTAGGCGATCCTATCTAAAGAAAAAGTTTACATTTATTTTATATAGAGAGTGGCTGAGCAGCAAGGCTGTTACTCAAAGACTTCAAGTCCCACTCCTCAGGATATGAGTATTAGTGGATGAGATGTGTTACCACAATACAAAGCAGAAAGCACTAGAAAGGAAGCACAAGTTTAACTCTGTGCTTCAAATCCAAATAATTTCGTAATTGCCACTAGCTAGAATGCTTTAAGGATTTAGGGTTTTTGCACAGTTACATTATAACTGGCAAACGAAACAGAATTCTATTTCTTTGTCCCCCAGACTCCTAAGAATTCGTATAGTGTTGGTGAAAATTGGTTCTGAAGGGGCTGGAGGGTCGGTGCAGTCCCTGGGGGTGTCACTCCTTTTGAGGCCCAGGGTGCAGTGACCACTAGTCAGAATGGCGGGGGTCATGGAGTGCTCACCCTGGCCAAACTCCCGATTACCTCCGATGAGCCCCAAAGATGACTGTGTAGCGGTCTAGGCCAGGTCCCCCAGCAGAAAGGCGGAGGTAGCTGCAACATCAGCGGTTAAAATTTACAGCCTTTCATAAGGCCGGTCTAATGTACCTGTAGTAAGATTACTAGAGTTGAGGGTCCCTAGACTGGGGGGAATGAAAGGAGGGAGGGAAAAGGGAAGGAAAATGGGGAGGGTAAGGAAAAGGGGGAGGGGAGGGGGCGGGACACCGCGGGGAAGTCCACAGGTTTACAGGCGCGGTCTGACGTTCCCATGGAAACGTATCCCTCCGCCCGTTCCCAGCGTCTTAGCCTCCTCAGTTCCCTCCGCGCCGCTTCTCCACTGTTTCCGCCCAGCTCCTTTGTGCCGCGCAGAACGTCGAAGTGACGCATGCGCAGAGAGACGCAGCCGCCGCATATATAAACGCGAACCCAGACTCTTCCTCGTAGTGCCGCCGGGACCGTTGGCAACTGACGGGCTTTTGCAGCTTTTGTATTCCTAGCTTCCTGGGCACTGCGAGCTGAAAGAGCCGAGCTCGCGGGCCCGTCATCATGTCGCGTTACGGACGGTATGGAGGAGGTAAGAGGCCAGGGCCCGGTAAGGGACGTTGCTGTGGACGTAGTGAGTATTGCGAGGCCGTGGGGTTGGCGCGGCGGTTGGGAGACGGTTATTCCGCGTGCGTAATGGCGGCTTCGGCGCACACCAAACGAAGCCGGAGGCGCGGGGGCGGGGTATGGAAGGCAGCCGGGGGATGGCGGGTGCAGGTCTGTGGTGGGTTCCGTATTCATTCTTGGGCGATTTCATCTCCCACCACAGCTCGAGGCAGGCCGACGATCCTGTTTCCCTGTTGCCCTTCTTCGAGTCGCCCGCCTGCCCCCCACCCCCCCGCTCTCGGCTGCCATTTTGCGCACATTGACGACCGTGGTGGCGCATTTCCTTGGTGCTTTCCCGCCACTTTAGCAGACAGCTCTGGTCGCAGCCGTAAAATCGGGTGAATTTGAGACTGAACAAAAAGTGTGGCAGCTTCGAGCTGCGCATTCTCGTCAGACAATCGGTCGAATTGAGGAGTGGGAAGGGAGACCTAATCTTTTCGTCTGGCGGCTGGTTTCTTTTCTCTTTTAGCTTTTTCGAGCGCGGTTTATGGCCCTGGGGCGGGGAGCTGGAGTCTGGGCGAGCCTGCGCCTGGGGCGGTTGCCGCGGAGGACGAGAGCCGGCGCAGCCCCGCTCTCCCGGTCCGGCCCCTGCCGGGGCCCGCCCGCTGCCGACGCTGCCGGCCCGCGCGCTCCCAGCGCCCCCGGGGCTGCCGGGACTCGGGGCGGGGCCGGGGCAGAGCCCGCCCCACGCCTCGGAATATCCTACCACGTGTCTGTGCTTCTGTTTTGGAGGTTATTTCCCTATTAGAATGTAAAGATCTTTGTCATACACCTAACTTTTTCAAAATATAATGGGCTTTCCTGGTTTTAAGGCTAAATTAAATCTTTGATAAAGCGTTAAACGAGCTTTGCACAGTCTTAAGGCTGGCCTGTTTGGGGCCCAGGATTCACTCAAGCTTAGGCAAAATTTTGCATAACATGCATTGTTCTATTTGCGTTTTTAAACAGAAACCAAGGTGTATGTTGGTAATCTGGGAACCGGTGCCGGCAAAGGAGAGTTAGAAAGGGCTTTCAGTTATTATGGTCCTTTAAGAACTGTGTGGATTGCGAGAAATCCTCCAGGATTTGCCTTTGTGGAATTTGAAGACCCTAGAGATGCAGAAGATGCAGTGCGAGGCCTGGATGGGAAGTAAGTAAGATGGTTATGAAATTGACGTTTATTAGAATATTCTTCTGGTCTGGGTATTGAGCTAGGTGATTAGCTTGGATTCTGTAGTCTGGAGGAGACTCAATAGCTAATCATGATTCTGTATGTTTTTAAGATATATGAAGGGGGCACAGAGGTGGAGTTGGAAGGGTTTATAAAGATAGCTGAAGTTTGTAAAGGAAAAGAGTGGTTGGAAAGTTCTAAATCTAGAAGTGATGTGTATTCTTTAGCATTAGAATTTTGTTGATTTCTTTTATAGGGTGATTTGTGGTTCCCGAGTGAGAGTTGAATTATCAACAGGCATGCCTCGGAGATCTCGTTTTGATAGACCACCCGCCCGACGTCCCTTTGATCCCAATGATAGATGCTATGAGTGTGGCGAAAAGGGACATTATGCTTATGATTGTCATCGTTATAGCCGGCGGCGGCGAAGCAGGTATTTATTTTAATAGAGGAATGGTTGGTATACTAGTTAATCAAGTGATTTTTTTATTAGCAAGGCACAAACTAGTATTTTTCTATAAACTTGAATGTTAATTGTACAGGTGTATTTTACAATTTTTTGTTTAATTAAATAAATGTTAATATATTAATAATCAACCTGGTCAAAACCTTTCAGGTTTCTTCGTTTGAGTCAGTCGCCTTGATTCAGAATGTCACGAGCCTTATGATATCATGCTGAGGCGCCTTGCAAATCCGACAATTAAGATCCTCCTAGACCTTGAGGTGATCAGCATAAGAGGCCAGATCCCCTCGAGTCATCTACACCTAGCTTCACCTTATTCTTTAAAGGGCAGAAAATTTGAGACGGTGATCGCCGTAACAGTAAATTTGGCTTACATTGGGGCCCCCTCCGGTTTAGAAAGAGGAACACCAGATTGACCACATTCCCAACTAGAAAAATCTTCTTGCGTCAATCAAGCCTCACCTGGCTCATTTGGCTGTCAGTTTGATCGTCGTTAGATTGAAGAAAACATCTAGATGCAGCGATCGGCTATAGATACTTCTAGATCGTCTAGATCTACTAGACCATGGGCCAAAGAGGGTCGACCTGCAAACTTGCAAGGTTTATTTTAAATACAAATTACAGTGTTTTATATTATGTAATTCTAAAATGTAATTCAGCTTTTAACAAATCTTTTTTTAGGTAGTAAAAAAAAAAAAAAAAACTAATAGGCCCAGAGTTTATTTCCAAATGAGACCTAAATTTAAATAGTTTTGAGATTTGATTTCAGCAGAGGCACACAAACTCTAAAAACGAGTTACCATCTAACATTTTGTTATTTTCTAACTTAAAAATTAGGTCACGGTCTAGATCACATTCGAGATCCAGAGGTAGGCGATACTCTCGCTCACGAAGTAGGAGCAGGGGAAGGAGGTGAGGAAAAATTACTTAAATTAAGTTTTACCAAATGAAGAAATTTTAATTGGACATAAGACTTAAACTTGATTTATTTTTTAGGTCAAGATCAGCATCTCCACGACGATCAAGATCTGTGTCTCTTCGTAGATCAAGATCAGCTTCACTCAGACGATCTAGGTCTGGTTCTATAAAAGGATCGAGGTATTTCCAGTATGTAACATTTTTTTTCCCTTATTTGTATTTGGATTGTCACGTCTTAATGACTGAACTTTAAGGCAGTGAGTGTCTTAAAGACCTAATAAAATGGATTGCTTCAGAAGATATTTTGAGACCTAAAAGTTGAATTTATACATGACCTGTAAATGGATATTACCGTAATTGTACAGATAAAAGCCCAATCAGATTTTTAAAGGGTTGTTGGAGAGGTCATGGTAGAGGATGGTCCAGAGCACAGAACCTCAAGTCCTGCAGTGAGCACTCTGGGTAGATATGTTGTTGAACTCTAGAGTCAAATTATGTCTGTCTAGGTAAATGATGTTACCTTTTCAAAGGTGATAGTTACTTGATCTCTGACAAGGAGGCCCCATAGAACGGGGAGGAGACCTAGAAGCAGTTGAAACATTTTCTCCTTTTTGGAGTGATGGGGGGTGAATTTAAGACCATGGGAAGTTGTTTAGTAGTGTACATGTGAGTAGATGTGGCCTGTTTTTAACCAGAGACTTACACTGAAATGTAAGAAGTTAAAAATCAAACTAAGAACATTAGTTTAGTTTTTATTCCCTTTGTGGAAGTCCTTTAAAGATGATAGAAGTAGGTAAGATTCTAGAAAATGAGAAGTGGACCATACTACGGTTGAGTCACTAGTAGGAAATGCCACTGGGAGTTATAACTGTTAAATAATAGCACAAAATCTCTAAATGTAGGGATTCTAAACTTTTAGTTCACTTGAGAAAGCTGTAGACTCATAAATGTGCTTAATTTGATTGCAGGACCCCAATGTATGTATTTTAGAGCCAGATTTAGTTAGTTTGACAAATTGGCAGTCCTGAGCCATGAAAGCTTGATGATCTAAGGATAAAGCCTTAAAGAACCAGTTACGACTTTATACTGAGCTTATCATCAGAAGAATTGAAGTCTATGTTTAGGGGTCTGTGTGATGTTGGTTTGATTCTTTCAAGATAGAATTGAACTAAACTCTTAAATGAAAACTCATTTTTAATTTCTCTTTGTTAGTGTATACTCTGTAAGAAATGTACCCTTTGTACAGGAACTGTGATAATCAGCCCAGCTCATTGAGTTTGATAGAACCAAATATTTGAAGTGGTGTTTCTTTATTTTGATATCAGAGCTTATTGAAAGTGTTATTCGTCTAGTCTTAGGCGGATATAAGGAAAGAGTTGTGTCTTGCCTGGTTTTATTTTTTTTAATACTTCATTTAAAAAAACACATAAGGTAACTTTTACACCCAGCTTGGGCTCTAACTCCCAATTCCTGAGATCAAGTCGCATACCCAACCCACTGAGTCTGCCAAGCACCCTGTGTCTTGCTTAATTTTAATTTCTCTATTCTTAGTTTACGTCATAAAGTGCTCAGTAGTGTTTAAAGATTGTTCCTATGAACTAATGGGTATAATTTGTTATTCTTTTTATTTAAGATCACGGTCAAGATCAAGATCAAGATCCAGGTCTCTTTCACGACCAAGAAGCAGGTAGGGTAAAAATCTGATTAATGCTCTTCTAGTTATATGGCACCAATATCCAAAGAGTTCAAGGTGTTTTGTTGAAATTTCAGATGTTAACTTCAAGCTTAGGTGTTGGTGGGATACAGTACCTTATTAGCAAACTGAACTTTAGAACTGCACTTCTGGCTATTGTGGCTGACTTCCTGGACAAGGAAATGTCGAGCTATAGTAAGTTTCTGGCTTTGGGGTTACATGAAGAGGCCTTGTTAGAACTGATGGGCACATGGAGAAGCATTCTGAGATAATTGTGCTTAAAGCAGAATGTAAAGATTAATTGTGATACAGTGAAGCAGTTCACTCATTTTATGGTTATTGCAAGATTGGCTTCTGTTTGCAAAACTGGTAGGTTCTTTTTCAGTTTAACTATACAGCCTGACCTTTTAATTTTAAGCTCAGGGCAGCTTGGGGGTTCATTTCATGATACTGTGATTATAAGAAAGGGATTGGTTAGTACTTTTTCTTAATAGCATTTTTCATGTTTTGACAGCCGATCAAAGTCCAGATCTCCATCTCCAAAAAGAAGGTAAGCTAAATAATTTGTTGCCAAATCTTAACTGTCAAGTGTGCCCTCTACGGAATTTGTTTTGCTTACTGCTTACTTTTGCAGGCTTTGAGCTCTTTGGAGAATTGGTGCTATATTACTAGATACTAAGTTTCTTAGGTGATTGCTTGTCCCACTTCAACATTAGCTTGTATTTTTGTTGGATATTTAGTCAAGAAATGTTAGGATGATTATTAAGATGTTTAGTGCTGTGAACCTTTAACTGTATAATTTCATGTTAAGAAACCTGCTTTTTTCTCCACATGGGATGATAGGTAAATGAAGTACCCACAGGAAGGAAAAATGTTTATTTTTGAAATCTTACAGCTAAAATATTATCTTGCTAAATAGTTGCTGTTAATGATCAAAACTTGCCAGAGTTCAAATAGCAATTGTAGCAAGGAGGCTATTAAGCCTAATCTTAAACAGGGACAAAAGATTTGTATGTAAATCTTTTGGTTTTTCGTTTTCTGCTATATAGTGCCCTTGGCCACCTTTGAGTTTATTGAAATTGACTTTTGCCCTAACATGTACATGAGAAGAGTAAATTTCAGTAAATACTAATCAGTGCCGAACTTAATGTTTTTCTTTTTAGTCGTTCCCCATCAGGAAGTCCGCGAAGAAGTGCAAGTCCTGAAAGAGTGGACTGAAGTTCTCAAGTTCACCTTTTAGGGAAAAGTTATTTTGTTTACATTATTATAAGGGATTTGTGGTGTCAAAAGTGTAACCTAGGAAGGGTATTTCAACAATCTAATCAAAATGGATTTGGATTATTACTCTGTAAATTTCACAGCAGTAAGATAATATAAATTTTTGTTGAATGTATTAACATCCTATGGTCTGAAAATGTGGGTTTTTATTTGGCACATTTAAATAAAATGTTTCTAACTAGATTTTTGATTTGTGTTCAATATTACTCAGTTTGTTAAGCTTCAGGGGTAAACCCTGATATTAACCATATTCATACAGACCTCCATTTCAAAGTTTAATGGTGTTACTTGAGTTGTGAACATCATTAGCTGTAGTATGCATACACTTTGGAAATCCCTTTTTACCCTTGGCGCTTTGGGTAAAATAAGAATTCAAGCTCCCTTAATAGCATAAGTGTATCTGACAAGTCCCTACATTAATCTATTGGAGTTGGTGTTACTAGATATCAAGCTCTAATGATCTCGGTGTGTCAACCTAGAGGGACCACTGATTCCGAAGGCCATTTAGTTTAGTAACTGAGGTTTTCAGGCTATTAGATGGGATGGTGTCAAATTAGAACTCCTGATTTTAGTTAAGTTCTACCCAATGTTTTTTTGTTTTTGACATTAATTTTATACCACAACTTTTGCATGTTTGAGGAATTGTCTGAATTTGGGACAAAAGACCTTCATGTAAACCAGCTTTGCAAAATTCTCCAGTCCAAATAATCTATCTCTTGAAATGGATTGCCTTATTCTGAGCAGAGATCTGTTAATTCCCAATCTAGGTTTTTCAGTTCCTGACTACCAACATCTTATTTTGCCAGGCTGGTGTGAAAGAATTTAAAGATGTCAATCAGAAAAAAAAAAAAAAAGATGTCAATCAGAAATGTTAATGAGACTAAAGCAGTTTTGTAAATCTCACCTACATTTAGCAGTACCTTATGTAGTTTTGGTAGCATCTGGTAGATTTAGAGTATAGCCAGTAGATTCTTTTATTGAGACTTTTTATCTTTAGTAGGGCAGTAGTTAATTTTGAGTTTTTTGGTCAAGCTTTTACCAGGTATTCACTAGCATTGGTGCAAAAAAGGGGAATACTGGTCTGCATCAAATTTATTTGGTCTGATTACTAGTGCGTTGAAAGATTGGATGCTTTGTTTTCAGAATTTTGACAACTGGCTGAATTAAAATGGTATAAAGCTTTGTGTATAATTGGCAGGCTTATTTGTTGCACTTGGTCAGCTTTAATTGTTCTGTATTATATAAAGATAAGTTCACTTAATAAATCTGCAGAGAACAAACAATCCTGATATCAATTTTTGAAAGTGGGAGTTCTGAGCCAAGAGTAGGAATCACCTGTAGCTTTGGGATGGATTACTAGCAGCATCCTAGAGATTAGTGCAAAAGGATGAAAAGGATATGGAGGAGGGTAGGGGCAAAAATGGGTTTAAGAAACAAGCACAGAAAGTTTTGCCCTTAATGGGAAAGGGAATGCTGGGTATCTAGGCTAGTACCTTTTACATGCTTGACAGCAACCATTTCTATGATTAGTATACGTCTTAAAATAACACTTGAATGCAGTGTACTTTTGTTTACAGTTTCAGGTGTTAGGAATGCTAAATTTATGTGACTGACTTGATAAGTGCTAGTCTAGGCTTGTTCCTTCTAAATTTTAAGCCTGGCAACTTGGTAGCTAATTGAATACACCAGACACAGTATGTTGGGCATAGAATCTTATTTTTCCTTTCAGCTACAGAGAAGTGTTGAGAGGTAGGTAATACATACCTTTGACTTCACAGTAGTAGCTTTCCTTTGGACTTGGAGCTAGACTAAGTATCAAGTGAAAGGTCCTACCACCTTGCCATGTCCTTCCCGAGGTGAAGGAAATCAGGGAGTTGGGAAACACCATCACTTTGAGACTTGGTTGAATAAATGATGGTGTAGGATTGTGATTCTCATCTTTGTGTAGCTTATCTTGAAGCCTAAAGGAGCACAATGGTTTCCAAGATAATAAGAGGAAGTAGAAGCTCTAAAACAGCTTGGCAAAGAGCAGTTAGAGTGAAGAGTAATAGTGAAGAATTCATTAGATCTGGCTCTTCTTGAGCGACCATTGTTTGGAGGCTTTTGGAAGGGAGGGCTATACAACCTAGAAGATGTAACTGCATAGCTGGAAAGACATGAAGAAATAAAGGTCAAAGTAACATACTAGGAGCCTGGCTGGTCTTGGGAGTTTTTGGAGGGTGGTGAATACTGGTGATGAGCCAAAAAAATGGGGTGAAGATGCCTAGGTTTATGGTATGGTAGTATTCTATCTTAAGGAAGGGTGGCAGGGAAGCACCAGTAGGCAACTTTAAAGCCTGACAGTTTATTTTTTTCCACACCTTGTAGGTTTCCTGTTACCATTCTAGTAAAAATACGAAAGGACATTTTGTCCCATCCCCACAACAGAACAGTGCTGCTAACCTCATCTTGCAGAAGAGGAAATGGGTTCAGAAAGATTGCTAATACTTACATTATCCTATTAGGAGGTAGGAAACGTTCGAATCCTACATACCGTTTCAAAGCCTTTACTTTTCTAGTCATTAAAGCACCTTACTGTTCCTTTAAAACAAAACCATATGGGAAAATGAGGAAATACAACCTCTGATTCTACCCATTGTAGATTATACCATTGCTAATACTTGGCTATTTTCTTTCCAGACTCAATGAGGAAAAGATACTGGATAGAAGGATAACGAGCATTTGGAATGCAGTAGCCAATCAATTGTTAAACACCCTCAAGGCCAGTTCTCGGGATCTAGTGCTTTTTCCTTTTCCCATAGGCCACTGGCCCAACTTCTTTTCCATTTTACTTCATTTTTTGACTAGGTAATACATATTCAAGGTGTATACAGTATGAAGGCTCCCTACCCCTGACTCAGCACAGTTCTCTCCCCAAAGGTAACCACTGTTACCAATTACATAGCCTGAGCAAATGTACATAGTATTTTCTTTTTCCTTTTAACATAAAATAGATATGCCTTGTTTTTCTCACTTAACATCTTGGAGTTTTTTCATGTAGGTAAAAATAGTGCTTCCTCATTTTTTATGTTGCATACTATTTAGTTCCTGGACATTGCATCATTTACACACTTAACTTTTGTGCCCCTTCAATGTGCCAGGTACTGCTAGCCTTGGAAAACAGGTGAACAAGGTCTGTCTTCATGGAGCTTAAGTTCTGGAGAGACAACAAACAGGTGGGTAATGATGTATATGCACAACCATGAAGCTGGGGGGGAGAGAGGGTGTTGTTTGGTGTTCAGTAAAGGTGATCTAAGGGAGGCCTCTCTGATGGTGACATTTGTGCCAGGGAGGGAATAAGGTACATCAGCTCTGGGCAGAGGGCACAGTAAGCGTGAAGGCCCTGAAGTGTTAGAGTTGGGTAAGGAGGCCACTATGAAGTGAACAGAGGGGAGAACGGGAAGAGTTGGCACAGGAAGGGAGAGGGCTATAGATCATACAGGATCTTGTACACTTTGGAGAGGACTTGCTTTCCACGGAGTGCTTTTGGGCAAAGAGTAACAGGAATTGAATCAGTTCCCTATCACCTGATATGAGGGTTCTTTCTCTCGCTCTCTCCTTTTTTTTTTTTTTTTTTTTTTTTTTTTACTTATTTGACAGGGAGCACAAGTAGGCAGAGCAGCAGGCAGAGGGAGAGGCAGACTCCCCACCTAGCAGGGAGCCTGATGTCCGAGTGAGCCAACCAGGTGCCCCGAGGGTTGGTTCTAATTACTATAACAATGCTGTAGTGAGCCACCTTGTATAATACATTGCATGTGACCCTGCATATCTTGGATGATCCCTAGAAGTTCAGTTGCTGGGTCAAAGGATACGTGCATTTATATTTTTGCTAGGTATTGTTTGCCCTGGTGACTAGGTAATGTTAGTGTGTTTCTCTGTAGGATTGCCTACATGGTATACTTTGTGTAACCACATGGTGGGCTGTCATTTGTTAATTTTAGCAATCTTGTGTTGGGAAATGGTGTGTCAGTATAGTTTTTGTTTTTTGTTTTAATTGTGGCAAAATGCATATTCTTCTATTCTGGAAAGTTTGCACATACTCAAAAGTTTGGTTTACATTCCTTTGCTCTCAACACCATGAGCTTCTACAGTCGGATTCCTGTTCACACGGTAGTTGCCTATTTACTTCTCTGCCAAAAGTCTAATCGCGACAGCATGTACCAGGCCTTACTCCATTTCCTCATTGCCTGGTACTTAAATATTTGATGAAGGAAAAGTTAGTTAATGGATGAATGAATGAATTCTAATCTATTAAACCAAGCATATAAAATTGGAACCTCCTCTCGTCTGAGACCTTTATAATCACCATTTCAATTAAACATTCATGTTTCTTTTTAGCCACCTCTAAGACTGACTCTGACTCCTGTCAGGATCTGCCTGCAGAGGATCTGGATCCATAGGCCGCTGTTTACAATGTCCACCTCTACTCTGCAACTCTAGGGAAGGTTTTTTTCTCATTTGGGTTTAAGCTCCAACAAGAGTACGCTCAGGGTGTGGAAAATTTCTGTACAGCAAGTTCTCTGCAGAGAAGGGTGGAGACTTAACCTGCCACTCCCAAGAGCTGGTAAGCCCAGGTGAATTGCCTATCCCTGTAAGAAATGTAATGTCACTGGACCAACAGCAGCCGTTTCATATGACTGACAGCTGCCTAAGGTTACCTTCTGTAATCCTGACCAGTTCTGCAGATTCCCAGGGTAGTTCTCGGTAACCAAAGCTTGCAGGTGCCTGAATGTGATCCTTTAGGAAGACCCTGTTCGTTTTTATTTTGGGTTGTAACATATCAAGAAATCTGGATTCTAGAAAATGAATCTGTTCAATGCCAAGAAAAAAAAAACCTGGCTGTAAAGAAAATATTTTGGCAGAGGTAAAGGTAGATGGGCTAGTTTATCTTGGTTGTTGTCAAAACGACCATCACCAGAGTTCCTGGGCTCCTATAAGAACAACGTACCGCTTTCTTAAACTAAGGAGGCTATACTATGCTTTAATGTTTATATTCTTTCAGAGTACAGGTTGTTTATTTAGATCAGGATTTAGGAAATTATGGCCAACAGGCCAGATCTGGCCTGCTGCTGTTTTCATACAATTAATGAGCTAAGATAGTTTCTACATTTTTATGTAGCTGAAAAAATTAAAAGTGTAATAATACTTAATGACATGAAAATTATGTAAAATTCAAATTGCAGTATCCATAAAGTTTTAGTGGAATACAGCCAAGGCTCATTTGTTTACCTGTCATCTCTTGACTTTTTCTGTGTTACAGTGGCAGAGTTGAGTAACTGTGACAGATTGTAAGTCACAAAACCATTTACAGAAAGTGCCACTCCTAGTTTAGACATTTATCTTCAACTGTTCACAGTCTTCCATATAATTATTTCTGAAGATCTTAGGTGCCATTATTGGTAGGGTTACAGCAGCCTTACCAAGACATACTTTTGGTCTGGGAAGATTGTTTCTCTGTGACTCATTCTTGAGGAAGTGCTTCATGAAGCCGGGGGCAAATTCTAGCTAAACATTTATGCACTTAAATATGAGTGAAAGCTTTTACTCTAGGGCGGTGGTTCTCATCCCTACTTACATATTAGGATCACCCAGAAGCCTTAGAAACATTCCAGTGAAGTCAAGAATTGCTGAGGATTGTGATGGCTGAGCATTAGTAATCTAAAAACCTTCCTGGTGATTCTAATATATAACCAGAATAGGAAGCTATTGCTATTGGGGCTAATGATGGTCCCCTTCTAGTTCACTAGTTAGTGGACAGATTGGCTTGACTTACTGCTATTATTATTATAAGAAAGTTTGCAATACTCAATGTGATTCAAAGGAAGGTTTGAATATGTATCCTATGTATCCTTTATGTTTCTCTGATTCTCTGAGTAAATGACCTTATGCTGGAATGGAACATTTCTATGAAAATGGTAGAAACTGCATTTTAGTTTATATAAATACATAACTAGCAGAGGTCAGTGTGCTCAGAGAAACATTCATCTAAAAGAAAGTTAACGTTCTGTTCAGGAAATTTGAAGCCGTATTTACTAGAACTGTTTGTTTTACCCAACACTAAGACAACTCCAGGCATGGCCATTAGTCACAATTACTGCTTCAAAGCATCTACGGCTCTTCTAGCTGCAGACATACATTTATAATTGTATCTTTCTGGTGTGATGATGCTTTTATTATAAAAATATTTTTGTCTCTATAAATATTTCTTTTGTATTTTTCACGTATTTTTTTTTTTTTAAAGATTTTATTTATTTGAAAGAGAAACAGCGAGAGCAGGAACACAAGCAGGAGGATTAGGAGACAGAATGCAGGCTTCCTACTGGACAGGGAGCCCGATGTGGGGCTTGATCCCAGGACACTGGGATCATGACCTGAGCCAAAGGCAGATGCTTAACCGACTGATCCACCCAGGCGTCCCTGTTCTGTTCAGTCTCTTTCCTGTTTTTCAGATTGATAATTTCTTTTTTTTTTTTTAAGATTTTATTTATTTATTTGACAGACAGAGATCACAAGCAGGCAGAGAGGCAGGCAGAGAGAGAGGAGGAAGCAGGCTCCCCGCTGAAGAGAGCCCGATGCAGGGCTCGATCCCAGGACCCTGAGATCATGACCTGAGCCGAAGGCAGAGGCTTTAACCTGCTGAGCCACCCAGGCGCCCCTCAGATTGATAATTTCTATTGATTATCTTCCAGTTCACTTATTTTTTCTCCTTTCATCTCGTATCTATTTCTTAGCTTCTCTAGTGAACTTCTTATTTGTTATTGTACATTTCAACCCTATAATTTTCACTTGGTCCTTTTTAATAACCTATCTCTATTAAACTTTTTAGTTATTTTTAAGAACATTCTTGAGTTTATTTTTAAGCTTAATTTCTAGGGGGTTGCCCTGTGTCTGCATAGCTTAGTGGTTAGCCAGTCGCTAGAAAGAGGTTGTGCTCAGACACCCCAATCAGTCAGATTTCTCCCCCTTGCTGATGGATCTGTTTTAGATGGGGAGTGAATTCAGTGTTTGGGCAGTTCTCAAGTCTGTCCTGGCTTTTACTTTTTGCTGAACCCTGTTTAATTTCCTGTGCACATGCATGTAGCCTCAGAGTTGGCCAGGAGTGTATAGCTTAGACTCTGTCTGGGCTCTGCTATGCATGTATGCAGCCTCTGATTATTCAGAAGTCTGCATTTTCTTTTTTTTTTTTTTTATAATTTCATAGAATATTTTATTATAAAACCTTTTTCTTTTATCCTTTCTTTTTTTTTTTTTTTAAATTTCATTTCAGCATAACAATTCATACTTTTTGCACCACACCCAGTGCTCCATGCAATGCGTGCCCTCCATAATACCCACCACCTGGCTCCCCCAACCTCCCACCCCCGGAAGACTGCATTTTCCAACCAGATTGCATCGTCACGCTAGCAGAGCCATCAGCTGTCCCTGCTTGCATAGCAATGAGTTTACTGATAAAACTGTTGGGTATAGGGGCACCTGGGTGGCTCAGTGGGTTAAGCCTCTGCCTTCAGCTCAGGTCATGGTCTTAGGGTCCTGGGATCGAGACACCCTTGTCGGGCTCTCTGCTCAGTGGGGAGTCCGCTTCCCCCTCTCTGTCTGCCTCTCTGCCTGCTTGTGATCTATCTCTCTGTTAAATAAATCTTAAAAAAACAAAAAAACTTGGGTATTGGTATCACCTGCTGCTCCAAATTGAGTAAACACCCCCTTTAACCACAGCAACCCGCCGGGCCACATGTTCTGTTTTGCCCCAGCAGAACCTTGCAGTAACTGAGTTGGGGGAAGAGGGAGTGGGAGCAGCTCTAGGCTAGAATGCCATAGTCTCCCACTGTTCCTATACAAAGTCTGCAGTTTTCCAAACATAAACACATCTCAGATTGTTGTATGCGTTTGGGCTGTTTCTAGAGCAGCAAAGTTGTTTGGTCAATTTTTTTTCAGCATTATAGTTGCTTTTTTGAGCAGAGGATTTGCTGACCTCCTTCCGTTGGCTATAGCTGGAAGTGCCACCCAAAGCATCTGAGACTTGAATTATAATTTGAGTAATTGGAGAAATTGAAACTTGAAAAAGATAAATGCCTCAATTGGAAAAGGCTTGCATTCCTACCAAAACTGTCTAAATAGCCCACTGCAAACGTGAATCTAGTTGTTTAAAATGGTTAGGACTGATAATGGGAACTTTTTTTTCCACGTGCTACTTTTCACAAACCATCCCTGTATTAACTGTATTTTTTCCACGTGCTACTTTTCACAAACCATCCCTGTATTAACTGACACTAACTTCCTTTAGTCCTTTGAGATTGGACGGTCACTGGTTACCTAACAGTCACAGCAGTTCAACTTCCACAGTATGCCATCTTGTTTTAGCCTTTACAGCAGCATTTGTGCAGTAGTTGTTCAGTATTATAAAGATATAATCTTTATACTGGTTAGGCAAAATGTTTGGGAATTGGAAAATGAAAATCCCACAGCTAATGATAAGAGCTTAGATTCTAAGAATTTGAAACAGGAATCCATAGATCATTGAACTAAAATCAGTGATAGGCTTAACTGTGAAGGGTCCGAACTCAGAATAATACCAGTAGTCTGGTTGTGGGGAGGGGGCAGTGTATGGTAGAGAAGGCATGGACTCCTGGAGGCCTAGAGTCTTATTCTGGTGGGGTGGGGTGGAGTAGGTTGTGTTGCATTTTAGTGGATATTTGTATTTTCAACAAGGGTTTAATAAATCTGTGGTTGTGTGGTGTTTTTCATACTGATACCATGTTTGTTTTCACCATCTCTTACGAACTATTAAAAGTGTCCTGTTATTAGACTGTAAAGTTTTGTTTCTTCAGTGACTTCTTCATAAAATGATACAAGCTCACATGACACGTAGTCTATGTATACAGAGGTCTTAGGCAAATCAAAGTTCTCTTTTATGTGTGTTTTTTATTAAAAGGGATAGATTGGTCGCTACCACAAAAGATCAGTTTTTCTAAAATTTTACTCATCAAATTTGTTGCTTAATGTAGCCTTTTTATTGTCTTTCATAAACATAATTACCAGTATCTTCCTCCAGCTATTCTAAAGGTACATATCCTAACTGGGGCTAAGTAACTCTTTATTTACTTATTTGTGTTTAAGATTTATTTATTTACTTATAGAGAGAGAGCACATGCACATTGGGGGAGGAGCAGGAAAGGGATAAACAGACTTCATCCTAGATGAGGAGCCCGATGTGGAGCTGGATCCTACGATCCTGAGATCATGACCTGAGCCAAAATGGAGAGTCAGATGCATGCATAACTGGCCGAGCCACCCAGGTGCCCTCTTTATTTTTAATATTTGTGTTGTTATTTATTAATGAGTGGAATATGTTACTTTATTTTTTCTTTGTAATTTATTTATTTATTTTTAAAGATTTTCTTCATTTGGCAGAAAGCACAAGCAGGGAAAGCAGCAGAGGGAAAGGGAGAAGCAGACTCCCCGCTGAGCAGGGAGCCCAGTGTGGGGCTCGATCCCAGGACTCTGGGATGACGACCTGAACTGAAAGCAGATGTTTAACAGACTGAGCCACCAAAACGCCCCTATTTTATTTATTTTTAGAGATAATTCTTTAGAGCAGAGGAAAACAAAATACAGTTGACCTTTGAACACATTGGTTTGAACTGCACAGGTCCACATGTATGTGGGCTTTTAACAGTCCAGTACTGTATATGTATTTTCTCTTACTAACAACATTTTCTTTTCTCTAGGTTATTTTATTGTAAGAATACAATATGTAATACATGTCACATGCAAAATATGTGTTAATCAACTGTTCGTATGTTATTGGTAAGGCTTTTGGTCAACAGTGGGCTATTAGTTGTTAAGTTTTGGGGGGAGTCAAAAGTTATATGTGGATTTTTGACTGGGGGTGATGCCCTGAACCCCTGCATTTCTTAGGGGTCAGATGTATGTGGGGAATAAATCTCAAACTTGGAAGCCACTAAATTGAGAACTAATTTATAGTTATGTTTCCTTGTGAATAAGAAAATACTCTTTCTTTCTTCTCTAGGGTTTCCTGAATGATTTCTGGGATCTAGAATGTTACAGCCCTGCATTGAACAATTAATTAAACTAGTAGATAGGTTGCAGTCAGCTTAATATTTGGTCTCTGAGGCCCCTTGGCAAAAGTAGATATTGGCAGCTTTAGAGTGAAGAAACCTGGCAACCTTACCCAGATGAACAAATTTAACCTTATTGGTGAGGGGCCACACCTAGAACTTGGCACTACCCGAGGGGCTGCAGTGTGAAGAATGGCATTATTTCAGTAATACTCCTCGGAAAGATGTATGCCACCAGTCTGACCAGGAAGAAACACCACAGACAGATCCCAGTGGAGGCACACTGTATAAAATAACTTTCCTGCAGTCCTCAAAAATATGAAGATCCGTAAAGGTCAAGGCAAGGGAGGACAGGAATTGTGCTAGGTTGAAGGGAACAAGAAACTTAAATACAGTTTGTGCTCCTGGTTTGGACCCTTCTGCCAGGAAAGATAATTGAGATAGTGGTGAAATTTGAATGGGATCTCTGAGTGAGGGGTGTATGGAAATTTTTTGTACTATTGTTGCAACTTTTCTGTAAGTTGCAAATACTTTTTTGTTTTAGAATGTGTCTTCCTGGGCTCCTGGGTGGCTCTTTGTTAAATCTCTACCTTCAGCTGAGGTCATGATCCCAGGATCCTGGGATCAAGTCCTGCATTGGGCTCCATTCTTGGCAGGTAGCCTGCTTCTCCTTTTCCCACTCCCCCTGCTTGGGTTCCCTCTCTCGCTGTGTCTCTCTTTGTGAAATAAATAAAATCTTTAAAATAAAATAAAAATTAAAATGTGTCCTCCCCCCATTTTGCAGACTTAAATTTTTAATTGCAAAAAGAAGATGCTTATCTTTGGCAATTCAAACAATATCAGTAAAATAAAAAAGTGAAAGCCCTGGGACGGCTGGGTGGCTCAGTTGGTTAAGCAGCTGCCTTCAGCTCAGGTCATGATCCCAGCGTCCTGGGATCGAGTCCCACATCGGGCTCCTTGCTCAGTGGGGAGCCTGCTTCTCCTCTGCCTCTGACTGTGCTCACTTGAGCTCTCTCTCTGACAAATAAATAAAAATTAAAAAAAAAAAAAAAAGTGAAAGTCCTCAACTCCCCTCCAAATTCTATTGCCAGAGAACACACTTATTAACTTAATTAGCCGTTGTAGACTTTACAAATATTTGTAAATTTTTATTTTACAAAAGCAGGATAGCGTATAATTTGATCTTACCTCTTTTAATAGTATTCCATTGTATGGATTATCATTTATGCATTCTTGTACTGTTGGGTGTTAGGTAGTTATCAATTTTTCATTATTGCCAATTAGATTGCAACGAACATCCTTGTTTCAGTGTTTGTGTTAACAGATTTGTGCTAGTATTTCCATAGAAAAGATTTCTTTTTTCTTTTTTTTTAATTTGACCGAGAGAGGGGAAACACAAACGGGGGAATGGGAGAGGGAAAGGGAGAAGCAGGCTTCCTGCTGAGTGGGGAGCCCAATGTGGGGCTTGATCCCAGGACCCTGGGATCATGACCTGAGCCGAAGGCAGATGCTTAGCAACTGAGCCACCCAGGCGCCCCATAGAAAAGATTTCTAAAAGTAGAATTGCTACATCATGAGTTTTGCAAGTTTGCCAATATTGATAGATTCTGCCAATTTCCCTCCAAAAAAGTTCTTAATCTACATTGCTACTAACGGTGATGGAGTAAAAATTCTCCACTTATCAATATTGTGTTATCGATGTTAGATTTTTCCCTCTGAAAGGAAAAACTGGGGACTTTTTTTGGAGTGTAGTGCCACTGGAACATACATTGGGCTGTTTTTGTTCTTTTTTAACATTGGGTTTCTTATTGAGCTTGTGTTCTAGATCTGCCACTTCCTGGCACTATTACTTTCTCCAGCTAGTGACCTCTTGTGTTTTTTTTTTGTTTTTTTTTTAAAGATTTGGTTTATTTGAGAGAGCGAGCAAGCAGAGGTAACAATAGGGGGAGAGGGAGAAGCCAGGCTCTCCACCGAGCAGGGAGCCCCATGCAGGGCTCAATTCTAGGACTCTGGGACTGAACTGAAGGCAGATGCTCAACCAACTGAGCCACCCAGGCACCCCAACCTCTTGTTTGTTTGTATTTTTATTACCATTTAATGTATTATTTGCCCCAGGGGCTGACCTCTTGTTTTTAATGAGGCTTTTGCTATCTCATTACAGGTTGTAAGAGTCAGATGAAACAATATCTTCAATCATACTTCTGGCAATCAAAATGAAGATAAGTCATTAAGGAGAATCCTGGCAAGCTTGTTACAGTGTAAGAATTGTCCAGAGGGGGGCGCCTGGGTGGCTCAGTAGGTGAAGGGTCTGCCTTCCGCATGGGTCATGATCTCAGGGTTTTGGGATCAAGCCCTGCATTGGGCTCCTTGCTTAGGGGGGAGCCTGCTTCTCCCTCTCCCTCTGCTTCTGTGATCTCTCTCAAATAAATCTTAAAAAAAAAAAAAAAGTTGTCCAGAGTCTCCTTCCACTACCTGCTCAGACCCAACCGGGAAGAGAAACGGGACCACAGCTCCTGGCCCTCAGTGTCTGTTGCTCAGTGCTCTGGCTGGCTTAGGCATTTGTTGTCCAGTTTGTCAGGTCTTTCTGTCACAGGCATGGGGAGGGCCTGTGGAAAAAGAATTTGACTAGTGGCCAGTTTTCATTGTAGCCCTGCAGACAGAGATTTTACCTTCCAGATATTTCAAGTCTAATCCCTTTGCCTCACAGGTGAGAAAAATAGAGGCTGAGAGGCTGAGTGAAATTAGGTTGCCCATGTAATAAATGCCGATAGCAAAGTTAGCACTCGGGGTTTGGTCTGTCGTGGTACAATTCTACATATCTTACTGTCACTATTAGTCTTCCCTGGAGAGACACTATATCTTAGACATTACTTCCTGAATTCCTTAAAAGACTCAGCAGAATACTGTGGACACAATAGGTATCCAGAAAATCCATAATGAAATGACTTTAAAAATGAACACCACTATTTTTGGTTTATTGTTGCTAAGAAAGAGGGAGTAGAGAAAGCTCAAGAGGCTGCCAGTTAGGTGGCTTTCTTCTAGGAAAATGCTGGCACTTACACTGGCGAGCACAGTGGAATCCAGAACACGCCAATTCCCAAAGGTCCATGCCTGACAGCTTTAAAAATGAGTGAGGAGGAGCGCCTGGGTGGCTCAGTGGGTTAAAGCCTCTGCTTTCGGCTCAGGTCATGATCCCAGGGTCCTGGGATCGAGCCCCACATCAGGCTCTCTGCTCAGCAGGGAGCCTGCTTCCTCCTCTCCCTGCCTGCTTCTCTTGCCTACTTGTAATCTCTGTCTGTCAAATAAATAAATAAAATCTTAAAAAAAAAAGTGAGGAGATGGGAGTCTTCTGAAGGTGCAGCTTTTGATTTTATTTCAACTGGTTGCTAGTATACAAAAGTATAAGATACATTTCTTTAAGAACCTTAAACCAACCACCAACCCAAACCCATAGCTGGTAATTCAGTTGCTCAGGAAAGAGGGGAGCCCTGGCCTCATCTACATAACACGACTTCTCGCTCCAGGTGCAATGTGCCGTCCTCAGGCCCCGTTTCCACACTAACGCGGCTCTTGTCTCCAGTGGCTTGTTGGCTGCCCACGCCTTAGCTGGGCTGGGACTTTCTCAATCCCAAAGGCAGAGAATCAAAATTACAGACTCTTTCTGGATATTTTGACCTGGTCCTTTAAGGGACATCTTTAAGAAACCTAAACTCAGACTCAGACTCATGCTTCTTGTAAACGTGAATCTGGGAAGAAAGCCTGGCCCAAAGAGAGGAAGGTCAGACGCCCCTTTGCCCCTCCGTGACCCCAGGAATGCCCTGGCAAGCTGAAATGGAGCAAAGAAGGGGACTTGAATGTGCATGACCTGATGTCAAGTCCTGACAAAAATTGTTCCCAGCCTTGTTTTTTTTACAAGGGTCATTTACCCTCTCGAAGCCCCAGCTCCCTCCCTCTCGCATCTCCGGCCTTCCCAGGGCAGACAGGCCCCTCTGCCAGCATGGTACAGAGGCTCAGGGACTGAAAAGGCCACGGTACTGCAGGGGGGTGAGAGGGGGAGGCAGAGGAGGAGGACAAAAAGAGGAAAGGGCAGGATCAAAGAAAGGAAGGGTAAAAAGAAGAAAGCAACAGGGTGGAGAGACAGAGGCAACCCAGTACAAGGGGTATGGGTACCTCTTCTGGGCTAAGGTTGGGGCTCAGGAGATGACATTAATGGGTGGGTCCTCTTAACTACACAGAGGAGAAAGCTGCTCATTAGCCCCGACCTGGAGCCAGTCACCAGGAAAGGAAATCAATACTCAGACTCATTACTATGAAGCTACCCTTTACATGGTTTTAATTCGCAGGATCACTTTGAAACCCTCTAAATCTTCATCTCCTCTCTGGGCAGGAGACAGGCTGCTGAAGGGGCTCCCAGCCTGGCCCTGGAAGAGGTCATGTCTTTATGCTTAAGCCACAGAAAACTTGAACCAAGTGGTGTGGTCATACTCCTCCCCAGGCCTCAGCAGCACAGGAGGGAAGTGGGGCTGTGAAGGGAAAAACAGGACAGGTTAGCCTTCCAGCCCGGCTGCACCCTTCACCATTTCAGGACGGCTCTGGACTGGTCTCTCGAACCAGCTGCCCACGTAACCTCTTTACTATGGGTTTGCAGTGAGATAGGGAACCGGAGGCCCATCACTGAGCACGCTGTTAGAGCAGGACTCTCCCGATGAAGGAGGCCGTGTGTCCGTTTAAATTCTGGAGCGAGCTGCAGAGCTGCTGCTTTGAGGAGCACTACTCAAGGTAGTAGCCAGAAAAAGAAGTCACCAGTAAGCAAACAGGAAGAGAAGATGGGATCATTTTAAAACTGTGGTTGCACGGAGTCTTGGGTGGCTCAGTCAGGCATCAGACTCTCGATTTCAGCTCAGGTCAAGGTCCCAGGGCTGTGACATCGAGCTCTGTGTCAGGCTCCATGCTGAGTGTGGAGCCTGCTTAGGATTCTCTTTCTCCTCCCGCCGCCCCCCCCCCACCAAAAAAAGTGTAGTTGCAGAAGATGAGCAGGTATGGACAAGGAGCAACATTAAACTGAATAAAGGCTTTGAAGGCACAGAATACATAAAAATGCTATGTTAGTAACTTGGCTAAAGGTCTCCTTATGACTGGGAGAAGAGAAGCTCCGTGGACCTTTGAATCACACAGACCTGAGTGCTGTGACCTCTGTCATAGTGTGACCTTGGGGCACAACACCCCTGAGAAGCTGAGCTGGAGCTTTACCTGGTTGACAGCATCAGGCCAGTTCTGGGTCTCCAGGCAGAAACCAGAGTGCTTGGGATAAATGGCTCCCCTCTTGCCCTGGAGCGTGCCGTCCAGGAAGTTGCCCGTGTAGAACTGGACCCCAGGCTGGGTGGTGTACACCTCCAGCACCCGCCCACTGCCGGCATGACGGACCCTGGGGGTAAGGCAGACCACACAGGATGCAGGAGCTCGCAGGGACAGGGAGAAGCGGGGAAGCCACCTCGGAGACAGCAGTCAGACCCCGCCACAGAGCAGGGACACGGAGACAAAGGTGAGAAGAGCACGATGGGAAATTCCCGCAGTCTCTGGGGTGAGGGGTGAGCAGGTGGTTCTGAGGATCCTCCCATGGGGACTTCTCACTGTGATCTTGGCTTCTCTGAGGAAGGCTCACCCTGGCCAGATAGAGGTAGGGGTGTGTGTGTGTGTGTGTGTGTGTGTGTGTGTGTGTGTTGTGGGCAGCCAGGTTGGAGAGAAGCAGTTTTTAGGTTCGGGAAGAGCTGAGATTCTTTCTCATAAAGAGTTGGCGCTCTCTGCTTGGCCTGGCAAAGCGACCAGCCATGTCTTGAAAGAGAGGCTTTTCTAAATTAAAACATCCCCCTTTCCTGGGGCTCGAGCCGGCTGCACTTTTTAGTCCGATCTCCCCTGAGAACAGATGTACTGTCAGTTTTTGCTAGATTCACTGTTTCCTTTCTAAAAAACAAACAAACAACAACAACAACAAACCAAACAAAGAACAACAACAAAAACCAGGCCTCTACAGAGCTGAGAGTACCTACCCAGTCCCATACTTGGTGTTGAAGGGATATGGATAAAGAGAAGCCTCAGTCTTACCCTCTTACTGAGAGGTAAAACGTCCCAGCAAAGTATGGTCAATGAAGACGTTCAGGGAAAGATGTCTGGGAAGAGGAGGGCCAGGATTTGAACAGTGGAGCCAAGGCAGGAGAGTCTCCTCGAGGTGGGGGCAGTAGAGAGAGAAGTGTGTGCATTAGTCAAGAGAAGAAGAGCAGACTCCAGCAGGAAGAACGCAGGGACGGGGGCTCTAAGGGAGAGAAGGCTTTTGAAGTTTCCATTGAGCCTAAGTCGTTTTCTCTGCTTTATTTCAGATCCATTTGTTCTACAGACATGATCTGCTGATGCCAAGCATGGTGTCGGGCACTAGGGCAGAGGTGGGGGCTCACAGAGACCAGATGGTGTGAGGAGCTCAGAATTTAGTGAGGAGGCGAGAAAGTGCACACAGATGCCCACACAAGGCCGCTGCTGGTGAGTGCTCCAGGAGAAGTGCAGTCTCTGACTTTCCAAGGAAGTAGACCGGGCACGAATCCCATGTGAACAAAGTACAAAGCACTCCAGAAGTTCAAGGAAAGCAGAGGTGACTTCAGTCAGGAGGAATTAGGCTTTGTCCCAAAAATGTGCCTTAAAGAACAGGGACAGATGGGGAGAGAGGGAGCAAAGAGAGACAGGCTGCCAGGTGGGAGCCCTGGGCTAATGGCCTAGTGGGGGAGGGGGAGGACCAGGAGCTTTGAAAAGACAGGTCCCTGCAGCATAGAAAATGCTACTGATGCTCCTCATATAGGAAGTGGCATCTCTTCTTCCCCACGGAGGCAGTAAGTGACAAGGACCTACCGTGCACAAAAGTGCTTTTCTTTAGATCCCTTCAGACAGAAATTGTGGTCAAAGCCATTGATATGGAACTCCTGCAGGTGTTTTCCAAGCTCCACTGGCTTCCTCAGGTCAAAGGCAGTTCCTTGCACTGGAGCAACTTCTCCTGGTGGGAAGAGGCAGGGAAAAAGGCAGCAGGCTGGAGTACTCTGCCAGGCTTTCTTGAAAGTGGAGAGGGACTCTATTTCCAGAGCCTGACACCGTGATCCGGTTTAGTTTCTGTCTTTATTTTTAAAAACTTTTTAAAAAATTTAAGCATAGTTAACACACAATATTGCATTCGTTTCAGGTGTGCAACATAGGGACTCGGCTTCTCTCTACATTATGCTGTGCTCGCCATGAGTGTGGCCACCGACTGTCACCGTCCAATGCTATTACAATACCACGGACTATGTTCCTTATGCTCTGCCTTTTATTCCTGTGACTTATTCATTCTATAACTGGAAGCCCAGTTTGGTTTCTTTAAAAGTCTCCCTTTGTCCTAGAATAGTATCACATATTTAAAGGTGAATACAAATGCTAGTTAGTTAACGTACTCTTCTAGGGTGAGCACTACCTTCCTTTCATGTGGTCAGATGGAGATATTGTAGGAACTCAGCTTCTATGCTATTTTTAGAGAATAGAGAGGTAGCGTGCAAAGTGGGTCTGAAATCTTAGGAGGCTAAGAAAAATCAGGAACTTGTACCCTACCACTAAAAGATTTAAACAAGTAAAAGGAGAACCAGCTTTAGCTGTTCAAAACATTTGGCTCTGCTTTTGTGTGTTCTTAAATACTAACAGGAAACACGAATCTCCTATCTTTGGGCAAAAGAGAGCAACCTTTTCTTAAACTTGGAGCTGCTGTTCAGAAATATGGTCTTCCTGGTATGTGAGGCCTGCAGTCTGTGAGTTCACAGAGAGCTTCAAGGAAGACTGGGATCCCAACAACTCAAGGGAGGCCCAGAGGCCTGGCCCACACCATCCTAGCATCTGATGTCCATTATTCGACCAAGAGAGTTTGGGAAGCACACAAAAGAATCCTTCTCTTAACCAGAGTCAGCTTTAGGCAAAACTAAGTAGCATTCTTTTTGAAAACATCCTCTTAAAACCATCTATTTCCTTCGCCTTGGTTCTGCTTGTATGAAAAAGAATTTTTGAATGGGTAGTATTTGCACATGTAATCAATTTATTTATTTATTTTTAAAAAAGATTTTATTTATTTATTTGGCAGAGATCACAAGTAGGCAGAGAGGCAGGCAGACAGAGAGGAGGAAGCAGGCTCCCCGCTGAGCAGAGAGCCCGATGAGGGGCTCGATCCCTGGACCCTGAGATCATGACCTGAGCCGAAGGCAGAGGCTTTAACCCACTGAGCCACCCAGGCGCCCCTATTTATTTATTTTAAAAAGATTTTATTTGAGAGGGAGAGAGAGAGTAAGAGAAAGAGAGAGCATGAGAGGGGCGAGGGACAGAGGGAGAAGCAGACTCCCCACTGAGTGGGGAACCCAATGCAGGACTTGATGCTTGGACTCTGGGAGCCAAGGGCTCAACGGACTGAGCCACCCAGGCACCCACAAGTAATCAAATTAAAAGGTAACAAATGTAGGGGCACCTGGGTGGCTCAGTGGGTTAAGCCTCTGCCTTTGGCTCAGGTCATGATCTCAGGGTCCTGGGGTTGAGCCCCGAATTGGGCTCTCTGCTCAGCAGGGAGCCTGCTTCCTCCTCTCTCTCTGCCTGCCTCTCTGCCTACTTGTGATCTCTCTGTCAAATAAATAAATAAAATCTTTAAAAAAAAAAAAAAGGTAACAAATGTAAAACATGCAAAACACTACATAATCAAAACAATCTCTCTCATCTTTGTTCCCCACAGATCCAGTTTCCTTCAACAGAAGTAACCGCTGTTGCTTGCTCCTGACACATGGTTCCAGAGACCTTGCAAGGATATCCAAGTATGTGAGCGCGGACCCATGCACACACACACACACACACGCACACACACACAAAGATATAGCCTGTTTCCACCTTGATCTTTTTATTCCATTTGTCCTGGAGGTTGTTGCTAAATTTATTCCTATGTATTTCATTGGGCAATTCTATGCACTCATATTTCTATTTTTTCTATGATAATCTTTCAATTTAAAATTTCTTTTCTGGTGTTATAATTGCATATTTATATTTTTCTCGAAACATATGCATTCCATCTATATTACTCTCACTTATTTGTAGAGTCGAGGAAGACATAACTTATGATCCTTTCAGTTTCATCTGTCTGTGGTTACTGGCCTGTGTTCATTTCTAACTCTGTGCATTGAATAGGTTAGCTAATGCTTTATCAATTTTATTTTTTCCCCTCCAATGAAGCAGCTCTTGGATTTATGTATTAGTCCTACATTTTTCTTCCTCTTTTCAAAATAATAATTTCTGCTTTTATTTGTATTAATTTTTCTTTTGTTCTCTTGGGTTTATGTTATTTTTCAAATACCTTGCATTAGATGCCTAATTATTATTATTATTTTTTTTTTTTAAAGATTTTATTTATTAATTTGTCAGAGAGGGAGAGAGAGAGTGAGCACTGGCAGACGGAGGCAGAGGGAGAAGCAGGCTCCCTGCCCAGCAAGGAGCCCAATGTGGGACTCGATCCCAGGACGCTGGGATCATGACCTGAGCTGAAGGCAGCTGCTTAACCAACTGAGCCACCCAGGCGTCCCAGATGCCTAATTATTTTATGTTCACATTTTCTTGGGTTCACATAAGTATTTAGTGCCACATTGTTCTTCTGAGCAACAGACTTTATACCACATATAGGAATTTCTCTTATGTATAATTATAACATCATATTTCCATTTATTATATATTCCAAAATGTGTCATGTATATTATTCCCATTATATATAGTAATAATATTTTATTTACTTATTTTCTAGATGGTACTAGCTTTGGGGTTTGAATTCCCTTTTTACTCAAGAATTATTAAGAGTTAAAACATTTCTGGTGCCTGGGTGACTCAGTGGGTTAGGGCCTCTGCCTTCGGCTCAGGTCGTGGTCCCAGGGTCCTGGGATCGAGCCCCACGTCGGGCTCTCTGCTCGGCGGGGAGCCCGCTTCCCCCTCTCTCTCTGCCTGCCTCTCTGCCTACTTGTAATCTGTCTGTCAAATAAATAAACAAATTAATTTAAAAAAAGAGTTAAAACATTTCTAGGTCATTTTTGGCTGGATTACTCCTATTTTGTGAAACTACCTGAGATTTTCTTTCCTTTTTTTTTTTGTATTTTTTTTTATTAACTTTTTATTTTTTATAAACAAATTTTTATCCCCAGGGGTACATGTCTGTGAATCGCCAGGTTTACACACTTCACAGCACTAACCATAGCACATACCCTCCCCAATGTCCATTACCCCACCCACCTTTCCCGACCCCCTCCCCCCAGCAACCCTCAGTTTGTTTTGTGAGATTAAGAGTCACTTATGGTTTGTCTCCCTCC